>JASDQU010373496.1:8927-24837 GCA_032191745.1 Picea mariana
GTTTTGAATGCCCAGAATGAATGCAGTTTAGACAGTACTCTGTGTGTCATGAATTAAATGATAGTGCTGATGGTAGATGGTTAAACATAGAGTTAGAATGATTTTGTAGAATTGTGCTTTTGAATAGAAATAACAATCTTAGCCTTTGAGTACTAGACCATTTTGCTTCTGTTTATGATTTCATAGGAAATGCTCAGTTTTGAGTTAGTCATCAGAATTCAAATTCTTAGAATAGGTGTGTGCTTTATTTTTAGGATAGCATTCGAATAAAAGACTAGACTCTTGCCTGCACATACTATGTATCAGCTCGAAGTATACTAGCCCTGGTTTGACAATTTAGTGATTCAGGACACTTAAAAGCTACAATTTAGTAGCCTGACAGGAACCCTAAGTTAACATCGCACAAATATGTTGACAAATACATGTTTAGTGACTTGCATGAGGTATTTTTTTTGTGATTTCCCACATTTGTTGCAGGAGTGGTTATTGAGGTTAAAAGAGAACCACCCCACAAATCAAATCAGAGAGATAGAGTGGAATATTGTGGAGATCGTGTAGTTACAACAAGTTAATAAAACAATTACGCATGCATTAGATTTCTTGTTAGACAATATTGTTGCAGGGTTTATCACCGAATTTGTAGTAGATACTGCGAATTATTGCAGTGCAATAGAGAAGGATTTTTTTAAAATACCCAGAGGTATGTATATCAGATCGTTGTATACTTCAATCAAGATTTTATTGTATAACAATGGTGTCATGACCATGGAATCAAACAACTAAACTTCTCTGCATGCAAGGGGGAAGGGGAGAAGCACTAAGATGAGGTGGAGAAATGGAGGAGTAGATGGATAAGAGAAATAAGAAGGAGTCCATGGACCCAATTATGATGGAAGAAGACCAGATAAATACCAGAGAGCCATAACTGATGGAGAGAGCTTGGAAAGTGATGAAGAAGAGATAGAGGATCTTCAGGTTCTAGAGACAATTCAAAAAATCCTATGTGAAACATATGAAAGGAAAATATGAGGTCCAGGGTAGGGATAGAAGGAATAAATCCAATCCATATCACCATCAGTGTGGAGCCTACAACCCTATGTGTGATTAGTACAATAGAAAGAACACCAAAGTTTAAACAACCAATTTTTTGTGGAAGAAGAGCAACATGACAAGGATCCAGTCAAGGAGAATCAACCAGAGAAGCTAGGTTAGGAATTAATAGTCAAAGTGTGGAGTCAATAGTTCAACACAATTCAAAATGGAAGGACATGATCCCACGATCAGGTTACCATACTTTCAAGGAGAGGCATCAAACGACCCTGAAAAGCATCGATTCATCTGCAAGAAGATCTGGGAAGCAAAGAAGATCACATATGAGGATACAAAACTTGTGTATTTATATATCACACTAAGAGACAATGAATTAGACTAGTATGTGATCCTATATGTATACAATCCACCAGGAGTAACAAGGACTATTACAGACGTGAAAAAACTATTGATAAACGAATTTAATAAGCCTAACTTAGAATATTAGTATATGAATGAAATGATTGAAATCAGGAAAAAACTAGGTGATTCTATTTGGGAGATGGATCGTAGGTTTAAAGATTTGAAAGGTAAGGTGAAGTATGAAATTACTGACATGTAGCATAGGAACTTATTTGTAAACTCACTATTACCACATTTGAAATACCCATTAAGACAACAAAATTTCCAAACTCAGGCAGAGGCTCTACAGTCAGCCTTAGAATTGGAAGAGAACCAATATCATAAGACTAATCTAGAAATAGAGGATTTGAAGGAGGATATGAAGAACCTAACATTTCAACTTAACGAGAATAAGGGAAAAGAGAAAAGAGAATATGTTTGGTGTACCCTATGTAGGATAGAAGGATACCATAAGTACAAATGTCCAACTTTCACACAATACATGGAAACATGAGTACCAAACCATTTTCCAAAAGGAGGACCATGGTGCAATATTTGTAAAACACATGGGAATGATCCATATCATTTTCCAATGATTCAGAAATATAAGACAATACCCAAAAGTTCATATTGCAATTTTTTCAAGTTAGTGGGACATGATGATAAAGATTGTAGAACGATGGAGCTGATGAGAGAAATAACTTCATATACTTATAGGGTGCAATAAAAATTGATGATAGGAAAATATTCACCATAGTTCAATTAGGTACCACCACCATACAACAATGCACAAAAGTAGTATAACAATGCACAACTACAATACAATAATGTGTAGCCATAGTATAACCCTACGCAGTACAACCAAGTACCTCAGTACAATGAACAACAAGGATATCAAAGTGGATACAGAGGAGGATGATGTGGTAGAGGAGGATTTGGATGAGGCATAGGTCCAGTAGTGTGTCACAACTTCCAAGAGCCAGGAAATTATGCAAGGGAGTGTCCACTTCCACCAACAACATGTATGTATTGTCGCGCAACATACCATGGTACAGAAGACTGTACAACCCACTTGGGAAAGATCCAAGATAAATGGAATCAGAACAATCAAAATGTCCAATGTATTTTTGAAGAAGCCAGGGATGATGGAAGAAACATCAATATAGTCATGCAAGGAGGATCCAAGACATGAACATGCACAGTAAAACAAGATCCAATGCAACATCAATGGGTTAAGAAGAATATTGAACCACAGAATTAGTTTGATGCATGGAAAGAAAAGGAAACGTTCATGGATGCCAGACAAGAGTTTCTCAAGAAAAAATTTGTGTCTACATCAGCCATGCAACACACTCAGAACTTACCAATGTACGGAATTCCCTCCTGAATGGACCATATCAGTGAAGCACAACTTTTATACCAAGTAAGTAACATAAAAAAAATTCTGCAATACTTTGTTAATTTATTGAAGGATCCATCATCTGTTAAGATCTTACAAAATATGCTAGAAATATGTAACACAAAGGTAGAAGGGAAATTATAGCAGAAAATAGTAAATCATCTCCATACAAAAACAAGAACAAGCAAGGAATTCATACTAAATTCTAACATTGGGGACTTCAAGATGGGTGATATTATACTGGACTTAGGCTTTGAAGTAAATGTATTACCTAAGAGGACATGGCAGTGTGTGGGAGAACCTACACTAGGTTATTCACTTGTCTAGTTGAAACTAGCAAATCAAGACAGAGTGTTACCTATTGGAAGGCTTAAATGTGTGACAATAGATTTGGATGGAGTGAGCACTATGGAAGATTTTGAAGTAATATAGATAGTAGATGACACGACACCTTACCCAATATTTCTTGGATTGGATTGGGAATTTGATAACCAAGACATAATCAACCCGAAGACAAGGAAAATGAATTTTGAATCATGCGAATATAGAGTCATTGCACCATTGGATCCTTCAGAAGGAGAAAGGTTTGTATAACCCACTTGTTTGGATCTAGAAGAAAAAACTAGTTGTACATAACCATCGCGAAAGAAGAGGATTATGTTAACCCAAATCTAGATGGGGTACTCAGCTAGAGAATCATTACATCATGTTATTTCGACTCAAACACATGTTTGGAGAATTGTCAACACCATTTACATGAAGTTTACACAAGAAGGTGCGCAAGAATATACTGCACAATAAGATGGGTTGGTACAGAGATAAGAGAACCTCTCAGTTTTCATGGGGTAGATAACTTAGAGGAATTTCTGAAAAATTATAAAGAGGAAGTGTTAGAAAATTAGAGACTCTTATCCCTAGACAGTGCACTCAAGGAAACAACTGCAAGATGGTGGGGTTCACATAAATAAAAAATTCAGGACTGGTATCAATGTAAATGATTACCATGCATTAGATTTGGCACAAAGAAGAGGATAAATAAAATGCCAAGGTATGATGGGCAAGGAGCACCAGTGGAACACTTGGAGAAGTGCAAGAAATAGTGGAAGAGGACACCACTAGAGGAATGGACTCATCATTTTATCCATACATTTGAAGGAATCCCAAGGAACTCGTATATAGACCAATAGATGTGCAGAGGCATTACATAATGGATAACATTATAATAGACATTTGTAGTAACCTTCTCATTTGAAAATGAGAACCCCAACATTGATTCAACATTGAATTAGATACGAGGAATGATATTTATTGATGAATCAGATCTTGAAATCATGACATAATATCAACAACATAATAGATATCCAATCAAAGAACTACTTTCATGTTATCATGTTGAAGAGGAAGGACCAGATGAAGATGATCCGTGCAACATTCAGATTAAATAAGTTGAGGGAGAAATAGAGGTGGAAAGTCTATATTTGGAATCATAAGTATTTGTTGCACTAATCAAAGTTAAGAAAGTCAACATTGGGACAACTGACAATCCTAAAATGAAAAGTATTTGAGACTATTGGGATGAAAAAATAGTAGAAAGAATAATAGAGTTACTACGCGAATAGAATGACCTGTTCCCAATGACCTTTATAGATATTAAAGGAATAGCGGGAGATCTAAGAGAGATGAAAATACCTCTCAAACCTGATGCAAGACCTTCCAGGAAGAGACCTTACAGATCGAATCTAGTATATAAGCAGAAAGTGAAAGAATAAATTGACAAAATATTGGAAGCTAGTATCATAGAACCAGTAGAGGAATTTGAATGGATAAGTCCTATTGTAGTCCAAGAAAAGAAACAAGGGGGGATAAATATTTGTGTAGATCTAAGGAAACTTAATGATTCTTGATTACATGACCCTTTCCCTACCCCTTTTATAAATGAGGTCTTAGAGAATGTGGGAGGCTAGGAATCATATTCATTTATAGATGGATTTTTACAAGGGAAAAACTCTCTATGGCCATGGGTAAACCACAACAGACAGGTATGACTATAGAAATCAACTCAATTCCAACATGTGCTATATAAAATAATGTGCAATACGAGGAAGAAGCCTACCTCTATCCAATCCTTTGGTTTTGTTCCACCGTTGAGCACTTTGACCCAAAGCTTTACACCTGGAAGAAGTTCTCAACAAACAAGCGATGTAAGTAGATAGTGACAATTTATAAAATGAGTTATCACATCAGATAGCACAATCCATTAATAAACATTACAAACATGCCCATGGATAATAATCATATATTTTCAATATATCGATAGGACAGGAAAGGCGTATTTCTATTAATAATTGACCAATAGAAGTATCAACATTATAGACTTCCGTGTTGGCACAGTTCGAAACAAAGAAACCAAGTTCCTTCCAACTGGGTCTCCACCACTTCAATCCTCCACCAAAGGCAAGCTCATAGAAAAGAGGTAATGAGTTCCTCTCGACAATAAGGAAAGATCTTGGGGGTTGAACACTGCGTTCATGCTTGAGGGACAAAGGGATGCAGACTCAATATGAAGTAATTTCTCCAAAGTAACTTTGATCTCAAAGTTGAATGCTTTCTCCTCTTTTCCCATAGCTCGAAATTGTGCTCTTATAGCCTCCAGAATGCAACTAAAGGGTTGAGTCAGAATGTTTCTAGTATATGGAAGGCCAAAGATCAGAGATCTTTTGTCGTGACATGGAAACCCGACCTCATTTTGTATTTTCTATCACAAATCCTGATATACGTGAGTTGTAGTGGAGCAAAAAGCATATACGCATATTGCAAAGAAGTTAGGGAGCGTATATGTGGAAAAATAGATATTTTTGTCTCTGGATTTATCAAAAGGGGGTTGATAATTCTACATACGGAAATGGAAAAAGGCCCTCTGTGCAATATGGAAATGGTGAGGAAAATATTGCTATAAAATATGCCCCCTAATGTGTGAGATCATAGGAGTATCTGCAATGGTTGAAATACATTATAAATAACCCAAAAGTGGAGTGGTAGAGAACTAGCTGGATGAACTCAATTGCTCATTACATTATGTACCGACTTTGCATACATGGTTACCAAGAATACTGCAGATCCATGTTGAAAATATACCAACAAGTGTTCATGGCCATGAGTAGGCAAGTATAAATATGGTTACATGCCAATAGCTGTCATAGTCACAAACAAGGCCCATTGAAACCCGTCTCAAAATTAATTTGAAGATATATGTATACCATGGAGTACAATATAATCTCCAATGATCACTGAAGTCAAATAGGTATTGGTCCAATGAAATGGAAGCAACAACTCAAGAAAGTTGCGTCCACAAAGTGATGTATTCAAGTCTTCAATACAATATTCCAATGGTGCAAGGTTACATCATGCAAATAAATGAGTTGAGGTCGAACATGATGAGACATCGTTTGATTACCGGTCATTGAGGTATACCGTTAACAAACACGAGAAAACCTACCAATGATGAAAGTAGGTATCAACGCACCAAGTACATCTCTACAAATGTGAAAAAAGAAGCCGGTGTCGAACACTTGAGAGATCCATTGATCAGGAGACATTGATGTATTCCCATCTATCAATGGCAAGAGAGCCTACCACTAATGAATTCAAGCCTCAAGGTACTCATAAAACTCTAGGTCTTGTATCCAGAATACATGAGCTAAAGTCAATGGAAAGAGACCCACTGAAAGGAGAGAATTAAGGCATCTCTCATCAGTCAGCATGAGGAACAAAGCAGGAGCTTCATGATTTGGTGGAGATTAGATGAAGAACATGTTCATGAACTAATGACCTTGTGTTACACATGAAATTTGCACACCTAGGTACCTCTCCCTAAGTGTCGTAAAGTGTCGTATAAGTGTCGTATACACCTTGACACCATGGAATAACCTATGTCACAATCCTAGTCATTGTGGAGGAGGGATATATTACATGAAGGAAAAAAAAATACCAAGTACACATGAATTATTATTAATATTCATGGAAAAGAAATTGATTAAGTGTGAGAATCAAGTGCACATGAATTATTATTAATATTCATGAAAAAAAAGGTAATTAAGTGTGAGAATCCACCTCACATTTGGTTTCCTATTTTTTAGGGAAGGTGGAGGATCTCATGGATGGTTGAAATATTTCCTCCTTAAAATCCTTGAGAGATATTTCCTCCCCAAAATCATTAAGAGATGTTTTCTCCCTAAATATCTTAGAGATCCCTTTCTTAGTGGATCTGATGAGAGCTAATCTCCATGGTGGTTAAGTCTCCAAATCTTATATAATGAGGGATTTCTATGGAGGAGGGGAAATGGAGATTGAGAATTATACCAAACTTATGATCTCATGAGTGGTATGTCATTTGGAGCATCAACATTCTGTGTGTGGACTGTTTAATCAAGGGTTTGGACAAGGGGAACTTGATGAAGCTGCTACACTCACATCTATGGTTGTAAGTTTTCTTCATTGTTGTTCTCATTAATATAATATGCTTGGCCTATTTCTTTCAAATCTGTGTTTGATCTCACATGAATTTGTCTCTAATATATAGATCTATTTCAAGATAATCTTAGTAGAGTAGGAAGTTAGTTGTATCTTTGTTTGTCTACAGGGCTTATCGAGGAGTTTACGATTGGAGCTCAACTCAGACTATGCAGGGACAAACACCGATAAAAGGTACTTCTTTTCCCCTTCCTCCTCACACATTAGTTTATCTAGATCTAAAAGGAATTCATTTCCCATGTTAAGCACCTTCTGTCTTAAGAGTTAAGAGTCTAGTTCTCAAGAGGAGATCTACCTGTCCGCAGGGAGATTTTCCTTCAACAGAAATTGGCGACTCCACTGGGGATCGAATCAAAACTTTCAGTTTTGGTCTTCCTCATATACCTTGTCTTACCCTTTTTTCTTTTTAGACCTTTTTCACCCCGTATGTTTGATTTCATATGTTGATTGAATCCTTATTCTATCACATACACTCTGACTGTCGAAGTTCAACTAAGTTTTTTGGGTTTTTTAGACAATTGTCTGGGTTTTAGGACACCATCGCTCCCCTACCTTGTTGTCAGAGCACCAACTCTCCCTGAAGGTTTTAGACAGAGTGTTATAACTCTCTGGTGCCCCTTACACCAGAGCGCCAACCTTTCTTTGCAAAAAAAACCCTTCCAAAATTGTATTTTCTGAAATCCAATCTCTATTTTTCCTTTACTCAGCTCCTTTGTGCTTCAATGATTATTCCTATTGACCTTTGACACTCTTATTTCTGAGAAATAAGCACTTTTCTATTCAAATTTTGTGACCTTCTTCCTTATTTTGAGTTTTCTTTTGTTGAGAACTCGGAATCAATCCATTGCTTTCTTCTCTCTTATCCAACTAAGCGGGAACTCTGGTGAAGGGCATCAGAAAACTGTGAATCATCTCATTTGGTTCTTTGAGGTCATTGTTCTTAATTATCTCTCTTTTGTGTGAATTGTTTGATTTTCTTTGTTATCTTTTGTTTTCTCTTTGCTTCTTGTTTCAATCATAGTAAGAGGGTGTGTTGTTTGTGCGAAATCTTCTTATGCTTGTCTGAATCTCCTTGATATGAAAGGGTAGTTGGCAGGAGAAGTTTTTTGCATTGAATTAATCATCATTCACATACAAATGACAAAGATACATCTTAGTGATTTCTTTACATATTAGAAGGCATTTTTGAAATGTTTTAGCATTGCATCAGATTTGATTGGGAACCAATTGATTGAGGACATTCCATATTAGTGTTTGATAGTGAAAAGGACTCTTTCTCTTTCCCTTAAATAGTTGTTCATTGAAAAGAAACGATTGCTTATCATATTTTATGCATATTTTTGGGAATTGAGTCATCATTCGATCAGTTTCACTTTCATACACCCTTTGAGTAAAGAATAGTTGTAAAACAAATGCTAATTAAAAGTTATCTAGAACATTTTTTTTGTTTTTAGGATCTTCCACCAATAATAGACTAGGGTTAGCACTTTGGATTAGGCTATGAGTACAACTCTCCAAAGTTTTCAAAACAAACATTAGCATCCTGAGCTAGGGAGAGTCAAATCCAATTGTCGCATTAGTTTTCTAGGATCCCCCTCTCACATAGGGGTTACGCACAAGGTTGCATTCGGTTGAATTACAGAGATTATCTCTCCATGGTTCAACTATTTGTAGTGGTTAGATCATATATTGGGGGTCACTTGAAGGTATACCCACGATTATGTGTGGGAGCCTCTCAGGTTGATTTCAGACTTGTTATCCTACCCATACGTTTCAGATCAGACTGTCGATTGTACCTGCCCAGGGACTCACTGTGAATTGGTGTCTTTAGTTGCCATAATATTTAGGTACTTACACAAGGTGATAGTGAAGGGAAGTCTCACTGTACCTGGAACAAACATTGGCCAAACTCACTCGGGCTCCTTGGAGGGTAAATCCACAATTACTATGTGGAATCTTGCACCAAGGTGAAATTCCGTTAAGCATGTCACCATTGTAACTGTTCCATGATATCCTAACCCCTTTCTCGACTTGATCACGTGACGTTGGATTTCATCACCAACTAGTACGATCATCGAGAGAAGTTTTGCTTGCTTGGTTGATTACTAGATTTTATTAGCGTATGTTGTTTCTTTTGTTAGTTGGCCCTAGATTTTCAGTGTGTTCTATTATTCTCCACAATTGAGCCTATAGATGATAAAGGTCTTCATCGATCATGTAGGATGAAAGGGATGTCTCTGGAAGGCTATCAACCCTTACCTCCTAACCCTACAGAAGACAACTACCGTAGAGAGGTAGAAAATCAATCTGACGTTGGAAGTGTTATTGCTCCTCCATTAGATAACTTAGAAAGTGCTTTGGTTATGGTTGAAAATACCACTACATATGTGTCGGTAACCCCTCTCAAACCAATTTTGGTTCTTTTAGACTCCCTTGGGAACGTCATAGATGAAGAGGTCCCACGATTGTCGGAGAGGACTTTTACCGAAACATATATGGGATCCACAGAACCAATATTTGGTGATGAGTATAGGACTTCTGTTCATCCTAGCACCGCAGTAGATACCAATCCCACACCTGCTCGTTTTGTATGGAGGACTTCATCGGGACACGATATCTATGAACATTTAGAATCCTCTCGACAACCTTTTCATCCTCATGACCCTCCTAGTGAAGCAGGACCATCAGGTCAAACCATGAATCACCTAGACGATCAGGTCATTAACCCTACTGTAATGCTAGAACATGTCCATCCTAATGCTAGAATCATCACCTCTACTCATCTCCAAGGCACTTCAATCTATACCCTTGTTTCTACAAGCTTTTACTCTACAACTCCACATGTTCCACACGATTCTACTGGGACATCTTTTCACCCGAGAATGTAGACCCCTGTTGATCAAACACAACCGGTTGGAGAGAAACCACCATCTCACGAACCCTTCCCTCCTGGAGGACCACCATTATATGGTAGACCTACCCCCCCAAGGGAAATCCCCCTTTTCATGCTCCTCCTGGAGAGAAACCTCAGTTTTCCAGTCATACCCCAGTCGTTAATCCACCACTGGCAGGGGGGCAACCTTCGTTTGCTAGAAACCCTTCACAATCCTGGGGAGTATCTTCAGGAGGTACATTTATTCAACCCCACATTGGGGGACACTCGTCTCATAATCCACTAGGAGGAGTGTCAAATCCTGTCCCTTCTGGAACATCTTACGGACAATCTTATCCGGGCGACATCCCAAACACCACTTGGAGTTCTCCAGGACCACAGTCTTATCCTCCTCATGGGTATAATGTGTATCCGACTCCAGGATCTACCCCTTACCATTATCAAGGGAAAAATGTTTATCCTCCTCATGGGAAAGAAAATCACCTGGTCTATAATGCTTAGAACCCACCGGGTTATGCAAATATTTCTCATCCATCATCGAATCCTGCTTATCCTGGCCAGCAACAACCATATGTAGGAGGACCTACTAGTTACAACTATCCACCTAACCTAGTTTATGGTCCTACTAGTGTTCCTATGTCGCACCAGTATCATCCACAAATTAACCAAAAATTACCTTTCCTTGCGACTCTGGATATCCCAGACTTGTCTCGGTTAACTAATGATGCTATTTTTCATTCACCAGTTTGGCCAGTCATTCCAGCTAAACTTCCTTCTGATATTCCGAAATTTGACGAAAAATTTGGCGAAGATCCAAACAACCATGTGATGAATTTCCATTTGTGGTGTTCATCAAACTCCCTCATGGATGATTCTATACGTTTGTGTATTTTCCAGCGAACACTTACAGGCTTGGCAACAACGTGGTATATTGAACTACCACGTGCTTGTTTTCATAGTTTCAATTCTCTTGCCATGTCTTTCCTCATGCACTTTCAAGTACCTATTCGTTACAAGATGGGTACTGAACTCTTGACCTCCCTTCATCAAACTGACTCTGTGCATATATCTAACTATATTCATGAGTGGAGGTGACGACGAAGGATGATCAAGGCAATCGTTTCTGACATATTATTGGCAGAAAGGTTTACTAAATCACTTTTACCCCGAATCGCTCGCGATGTCGCTATGGGTGGCGCAGTCACAGAGGAATAAGCCATTGCTCAGGCTCATTATTTAGATTTGGTTTATTCACAATTTGGTACTTTGTATGATTTTCTTCCAAATGTTGCTCGAGCTAATACCGATCCATCTAAACCTTCATCTTCATCTCATGCGGATGGTGTTATCGGTGTCGTCAAGACTCAATCTACTTCCCAATCGCTCACACTCTCCTCTACCTCCCCCCAAACTCATATCTATGAGGTGAATGAAGTTCAATACGCCCCTTCACAACAATCCGGAGGTAAGAAGAAGACAAAGAATAGATCAAAAAATAATAATGAACAACTAAAAAATCAAGCTCAAACACCTGCTACCGAAAAAAAAACACAACGGAAACTAAAATTCTTGTGTATCATTTGTGGTGACGATCACTACACTCGATACTGTCCACTTCTCAATGAAGTGGCCAAAATTTTCTAAGGAAAGTCACAACCTGCTGTGCTTACTCAGCCTTTTCCACAACAACAATCCATGGTTTCTCAAACCCACTCTCTTGGGGGCAGTTCAAGCCATCCTAATGATGAGGCCTCATCAAGTGAACATATTTATATGTTTAATGGGATTAATTTGACCACTCGCTCTAAGACATACAACACACCAGGTAACCCTGACAAAGGAAAATACATTAACGGTACTGGTACTTTGCCAGATCCATCATCGTCCTCCGTTAGTCTTTCATCAGTTAATCCTCCATCTAGACCACTTCATATTGAGAAACCTATGTTTGACTCTATCTTACGCCCTCCTAAGAGCTCTATCCATAAAGCTACCTTTAATCCTAGTTCACGTGCCACCCATAACTACAACATTGTTGAAGATTTGGCTCAAGCACCGTGTGCTATGTCTGCATTAGAAGTCCTACAAAACTGCCCCAATCAACGTAGAATGATCTTGGCCACTATTGGTGTTGTTGATCCTGAGTCGTCCAACCATATCATGTTTAACCTGGACAATTATGCATCTAGACTCTCCCACCAACTTGCTTTTCAAATTGATGTTGTTGTTCACAATCAACAAATACACCGAACTATTCTGGATGAGGGAGCCTCAACTTGTGTAATGTATTTAGCATGTTGGAAAGGTTTAAAATCACCCGCACTTAACAAATCCCCAATGATGTTACGCACCTTCGATGGGCGAGGTTTTTATCTCCACAGGATTTTACAGTCCTTGCCCATCCAATTGGGTGGAAAAACTGTTACTGTTGATGTCGAGATGGTCGATGCTCCCCTCGATTACAACTTGTTACTTGGAATAAGTTGGTTTTATGCTATGACCATCATTGCCTCGTCGGTCTTTCAATGTGTACAATTTCCTCATCAGGACAAAATTGTCACTATTGATCAGTTGGATTTCTGCATGACCGATGCTTGCATTCTCTCTACCAACAATATTCTTTTCTTGGGAGACCACAAGATCACATATGAAAGCATTAGTGTTGGCTTACTAAAAGATTCTAGCTTCATGGGTACCTTCCCTACACCACTTCCACTGACTACAGATCATATTTCCACTGTTGATATGATTTCGACCATGGCTTATCAATCTTTGGAATCATCTAACCCTTGGATTGTATCTTCTCCATTGGAATTATATGAACTAGGTGACACCATGCCACTTAGTCTAGTCGAAACATCATATGTTTCTATCCAATCCACTTCTCTCTCATCAGGTGACCAATATCTATTGGCACCTACCGGTTCCTCGATGCAATCATGGTTGAGTTCCTTATCGTCTGCGATCGATTACATTTCACCAATTTTTCCTTCAGATGAATCTATCATGGAAATGTTGATCATTGACGATCTACCTCGAGATGATAACTATCATCGATCCTTTTTTATTCCCCCTCGTGAAGAAATTCGGGCAGATATACAGTCTATCTCCCCTCCTAATGTTGATTTTCTATCATCTCCCATGCCTTCGACTTCCGATGATTTGGTTCTGGTAGTGGACATGGTGATTTATTTGGTAGGGTTATTGGAGCTTGATCTCCTTACCCCTATCGCGAACCTTGACATGTGTTCCTTCCCGAGTGATTATCTTCCATCCAGCGAAGATCTCCTAGAATCCATGACCGATTTTTGTCCCTTGACATGGTATCCTTCTAGAGCGTTATTCTCTTGGAAGCCATGATCAAGCAGAGGTCACGAGCATAGTTTCTCTTCTCTGTGGCAAGCTTGTTAAAAAATGAAATAGAGGCCACGAGCATAGTTTCTCTTATCTGTGGCAAGCTCATTAAAAAATTAAACAGAGGCCTTGAGCATAGCTTTCCTCTCTATATCAAGCTTGTTAAAAAATGAAACAACAATCTGGGGATCGAACCCAGAACCCTGAGCATAGTTCTTTTCCTATGCCAAGCTCATTAAAAAATGAACTGGTCACCTCTCTTGAACCTTCTTTNAACCTCATAGTTAGTGCATGAATTGAAGCTTGGAGGGCATGTCTCCAGCCTTTGATGATCATTCTGGAGTTAAGCCACTAGCTTTCAAGATGGGGGCATACCGAGATTATTCTTTGTTCTTTCTCATGCTCATAAATACATGAAAATGCATCCGGGTAAACTTTTATCTTTTTTTCGGACCTGTATGGATACACAAAAAAGGAACCCCCTGGAGTCTCCTTTAAGCTCTTTTCAGACTCTCTAAACATGAAAAGATTGTTGAGTGATCTTGCTTCCTTTCCCACTCGTTAAAAGGTTTGAAAGGGCATCTTTCGAGTGATAATTTATCTCTTTTTTGGCCTCGCGAGACTAACATTATGAAAAGGACAACAATGGAGTCATCTTTAAGTTCTTTTTAGACTCTCTAAACATGAAAATATTGCCGAGCGACCTTGTTCTCTTCACACTCGTTAAAGTATTTGAAGAAAACCTCTATTGAGCGATAGTTTATCTCTTTTTCGGTCTCATCAGACTACTTACCGAGGGTGAGTTATATCGATCATGTGTTACCCTCCTCGAGATCGTTAAATCAAAAATAGGTACTCATCTATCTAGATGGGGGAAAAATTGAAGGAAGGAAGCCAAGCATTTTTTGAGAACATCACCAAGTAACTCTTATGGTCGCCCTTGAACATGGCACCTTGTCTTTGCACACATTTTAATTGACTAAACCTTTGCACTGAGCCAATCCTTTGAGTTTCCTTTAATCCTTTGGGTCACTTAATGTAAGTCACAACATCCACTGCATCATCAATTTTTGGTCCATTTCATGTTTCTACTGTCGTGCCTCAGTGTTCAAGGGAAGTATCTGCCTCGAGAGTCAGCCATCACAAATATCTTGTTTCAATACCCATGTTAGTCCATGTTCTTTTGATCCACCAATTACATCTCTATGTCGGTTTCATGTCGTTGATGGGGGATACATCAAGGCCACCCTGTGACAAGTCTTTCCCTATCGACCTCAACATATTATCCAGGGATTAGACCTAAAAACCAGTTAGTACCTTGGGACCTGCATGCCTCAATGGCAGGCCTCCTCACGTTCGACAGTGGGTTTACATTATTGACCTCTGATTGGATGATTCCATGAATGTTCAACTTCAGCTCATCCATTCACATTCATTGGAATGTACTAGAGTACCTTGGGAATCATTGACATCAATGGTGATCTCCCTCGCGCTTGTTAACAATTTACATCATTGACCCATAATCAAGTGGTTTCTTCCATGTTCGACATCAGGACATCTATTCACGTGGTTAGATTCATACTACATTGGGATTGGTAAGAAGACCCTGGTTTGAGTCATCACTTTTATATGTACTTTTCCCAGGTTGCGAAGGAGTTTCTCTTGAACAATGACACATATACTGTCACACAGATCCAATTTGTATTGGTCGTGGATATGTCTTGTCATCTTGTAGATCCACTATGTATTCTTCATGGCTACGATCAGTTCAGGTCATGGGAGTATAGATTCACATTGTATTTTCAGTGGCTATACCTTTTATCAATATAATTATGGATCCGCAGTGTAATTTATGGCGGCAATATCTTGCAAGTCTTGATCACCCAAGCATAGTTATGCATGCCTTGGGTTTGAAACATGTCATAATATTTGTTGGATGTTTGTGTGCATCTTCTACCAGGTTCTCCGAGTCCATGTCCTTTCTTTAAATATTTGTAAATTGTTTCGGTCATCATTCTCTCTTCTGACCTCACACTTTAGGGGGTATTCTGTTACACATAAAATTTGCACACCTAGGTACCTCACCCCAAGTATCGTAAAGTGTCATATAAGTGTCGCATACACCTTGACACCATGGAATAACCTATGTCACAATCCCTAGTCAGTGTGGAGGAGGGATATATTACATGAAGGAAAGAAAATACCAAGTACACATGAATTATTATTAATATTCATGGAAAAGAAATTGATTAAGTGTGAGAATCAAGTGCACATGAATTATTATTAATATTCATGAAAAAGAA
>JASDQU010373496.1:25351-39610 GCA_032191745.1 Picea mariana
GATTGGAGCTCAACTCAGACTGTGCAGGGACAAACACCGGTAAAAGGTACTTCTTGTCTCCTTCCTCCTCACACATTAGTTTATCTAGATCTAAAAGGAAGTTAGTGTCCATGTTAAGTACCTTCTGTCTTAAGAGTTAAGAGTCTAGCTCTCAAGAGGAGATCTACCTGTCCGCAGGGAGATTTTCCTTCAACACCCTGTGCATCTTTCGCTTGTGCCAAATGGAAGTGATACACGAAAAAGAGCCTTTGAATAGTAGCTAATGATGAAAACTGCTGACAAAGGTGAGGAAACCACCAATAAGGCTAATGGCATCCAAGACACTATAGGAATCCCAAAGTGTGAATAGATGTCTTGCCATTGAACACAAGTGAAACCAACTAGTGAATGACCCATGATGAAATGTCGATTTTTGGGTTCAAGGTGACCTACCAATGATGAAAGTAGGGCCAGGGTGCATCATCAGACCAAAGTATCATGTGATTATGAGACAAACTGAGGGTATGGCCGACTTGGAAAGTCAAGATTTTTGAGGAGTGGCCGACACAGGTTGATAGACTTCCTTTGAACAAGAGCATGAGACATATGGTGGACTCCGATAGCATAGAATTAATGATGTGACAACTATATGCAAGAAGCATCCATAATGTTCTCTATGGTGACTGGAAGATTAACCATTCGGTAGAGAAAATTCTCTAACGAGATAAACTTCCTAAGGCCATGCTAAACCCAAAATTATGATGATGCAAGGACTCAATAAGTTTGTGCTCTTTTCAAAGGCAACACGACTGTTGCCAATTACAATATAGTACTCCCTTCCTGTCTGTCTTTTTTTTTTTCATAACAAGTGAATGCTATGATATAGAGGATGGAACGAGTGTCGCAAGTAAGAAAAACTAGTTCCAGCAGTGGAATGTACCTATTCTCAATGCAAGGAAATTCACATGGGAGATGGACACTTGGGGTGATATTCCCTCCATGGTATAGGGTGTCAAATTGCGAAGGATATAAACAAGGCTCTGCTTGGTTGAGGATGCAAACTTCTTGAGCCATGGTTTATAACGCAAAGAGAGAAGCAACTAAAGGCTCAATACTGCAAGCAAGGGCATGAGATCCACACACATTTTAACGCCAAAAAAATGTCCTTTTTTATATATTTTAGTCTACTTTGTGTGAAAAAGGGGTAAACTTGTGCCAAATAGATGTCTTTTCAAATCCAATTTACGAGTGTGAAAAATATAAGTTCACTTGGCGATCTTTTCCATTTTTGATAGCGAGTCGAAAAAGAGCTTAAATAAGACTCATGATATTTCAAATCCAATTTTAACGAGTGTGAAAGGGCCAAATCACTCGTCGATCTTTTCAATTTTTAATTACGAGTCAGAAAAGAGCTTAACTAAGACTCATTTTTTGGGAGTCTACAAGTAATAAGGCTGGGTGTGCATGAATGAGAAATAAGGCTTATTGTAAAGTCATGTATCAAATTTTAATGGAATCCTGGTCCTAGGGAAAAAATCTCAGCATGGGAACCAAATGACAAAGAGGTTCTAACTAGGGTACCCATGTTTGGTAAGTCTCTACCATTTATTAATGATCCTATGATATCAAATGGAGGTTAATGCGTCACAATAAATGGGTTCGTATCTAAGGCATAAAAAGTGGTAATTGAAGGATAATGCAAAACTGCACGATGTAGTGCATACTTGTTCTATATGCTAGGTTATGAATATACCTGCATGAGGAGATGAAAAACCAACCATGATGTTGAAATCTGTAATAAAATTGAGTCGAAACTACAAAAACCATCTTAAAACCATTTTTGAATCAGTCCATTAGAAAAAATAATAGCATAAAACTATATCAAAAGGGTAAAAATGTTTCATAAATAGTAATAAAATCAAAGTTTACTATGTCATTTTCATTTTCACAAAAAATAGTGCAATTTGGACTAACATACCTCCAGAATTCAAATGGCGATCGCGAGAGCAATAGGCAACGGAGTCGCAAACCGTCTAGACTAGGTAACTCTTCATCCCATCCTCTTCAAATTAAATGGTTTACAATTTTTAATTAGGCTCCATCTTTTAGTTTTTAAGGGCGCAAATTGAGTTTTTTGGTATACGCGAGTTTCTACTAATATGTCCTGTATACAACCAGATATACACCTCGATGCATAGGGTCATAGGGTTGGCCTCGCTGCATCAAGAATTGAGACTACTTATGTTTTATGCACTAGAGTGTGCGAGACCTACCATGTACGATTGGTGTACCTCACTACTAACCAATATGAAAGGTTAGCTGACAGAGTGCAAGCAAAGGGCAAAGAAAAACTCCAGGTTTGCCTCTATCCTTTTTAGCTTCTTTTTCAAGCAGATCCCAAGCCCAGGACCTAGAGTGGAGATCATTCCTATAGGGCCATGTGATCCAGCTATGGCACGATGGATCGAGGGCATGAGACAGAAGGGGGGAGGTAGGGTGGTGACACCTACAACAATGATTTTTTCTTCTGGTGGAGGAGACAAATCATAGCTCTAGATGACTATCCCTATGCGGGAATTGATTTCAGAGGTGATCCTGATATGCTGCTTCCAAAAGGAGCCGCCTACGGTGCCATAGGTAGACAATAATTTTTATATATTTCATTTTTTGTATTTTGGTATTCAAAATAACCAAAATATTTTTTGGATGGTGTTTTTAAATATTAACTCGATACTTGTGTGGTTGCATACATGGGTTTGCAATGGCTAGAGGGATTCCTACGACATAGGTGGAGGCACCGGGGAGATGAGGCAGTGGGAGGAGAAGTGGAGAGAGTCCTTTAGAATGTGTAGGGTAACTTGTCGCGTTTGACACAAGGGATTCCTATGGTTCAGGTGGAGGATCTACCTTGAGCCATGCAGAGGTAGGTTGTCTGTGTACCTAGAGCATGGGTATGATTGTTTCAGCATCTCCCTAATGCCATGGTTTTCTATCACAAGACTCATCCAGATCCATAGGCGTAGATGTCATTGGACATGTATATCGGTTGTATATGTATTTTTGAGGGTTTTAGCCCCAATTTTGTAATATAAAACACCATATTTTTCTGAAGTATATAAAGAGGGATCTTCAGCTATAATTATATCTTACAATGTGTACATTGATTTAATGGTTTTATTTTCTTTATTAATGTGACAAATTAAAATTAAAACATAATTAGCGTAGGCATCAAATACATGATTAGAACTTCTAGGAATGTGAAAGTATGTAATAAAATCAAATTGTCGTTCTAAAATATGTACTCGTAGGAATTGATGGAGTAATGTCAAATCACACACATGGTAATGACCATTCAACTGACATATGACTAACTGAGAATCCAGGCACACATCTATAGATCAAATACCATATGAGATAGCATCACGCAATAATTCTATGATGACACTGTATTTGGCCACATTATCCATGGATGGCCCTAGGCATACACCACCTGAAGACACTAGCAGACCCTCGGGCGAGTAGATAACCCAAGTGGCGGAAGCTAAGTTCTATGTATGACAACTCGATCCATCTACAAATCCTACATAAACCAAAGACTCCGTTGACATCTTCCAACAAAAGGGAAAACTCGATAAGCAAGCCAAAGAAAAAAAAGGGGAAAAGGTGTATATTCACTAAATTTACATTAGTATACAAAGGGTTTCAACCAAGCCCAGGGATCAATCATAATACCTTTTTAAGTAGAGCCCTTTTCTGGGCTCAACCAATTTATTCCCTTCATAATCTTCCAACAAGTAGGCTTCTTTTTCTAAAACATGTCACATGATATAAGGACCATGCCACATGGGTTTAAACTTGCCTACCCCTAGCAGTTCTTTGGCTTGGTCATACAAGAGGACCAAGCCACCCTCAACATACAATCGGGGATAGACAGACTTATCGTACTGAACCTTGACACATTTCTTGTTTGCCCCGATAGTCATAAAGGTGTCTCAATGCTTCTTGTCAAGACTCTCTAGGTGTACAAGGCATTGCTCTAAATCCGAAGTGTCAGGTAGGAGCTCAACTGCCAATTTGAGAGAATGGATTTCACAGTCAATGATAAGTATAGACTCCACACAGTGTACTAACTGAAAAGGAGAAAAACTGGTGGCAATCTTAACTAAGGTTCAGTATGCCCAAAGTGCAGGATATAACATGATGTGCCAGTTGGAATTGCTCCAATTGACAGTTTTTTGCAATATGGTCTTGAGAGACTTATTGATGGCCTCTACTTGCCTATTTTCTTGCGGGTAATAAGGAGATGAGTGATCATGTTTAAACCCCATATTAGATGCTAGTTCTATCATCATTTCATTTTGAAAATGACTACCATGATCAGTGACAATATCAATCGAGATACTGAACCGGATGATAATTTGGTTGAATAAGAAAAAAGTTGCAGTCTTCCCATCGGATTTCACAGTAGGCATGGCTTCGGCCCACTTGGTGAAGTAGTTGACAACCTTGATAATGTGTGCTGCCCCCCAACCAAAGTTGGGTTGCAATCAACGAAATCTACTCCCCACTTGGGGAAGGGACCAACGGTAATGACTGGGTGAAGAGGGGCTGGGTGTGAGTGCATTTTTTGAGTGAACACCTGGCAGGGGTGAAACATCTTAACTACTTCATTACAATATTTAAATATGGTGGGCCAGAAGTAACCGACTCACAATATGTTTTGGGCTTTCGCAAGCCTGGATAGATGACCACCATAATATCCTTCGTGGAAATCATTAAGGACTAAATTGGCTTCCTCGTGAGTTAAGAAACGACGTAAGATACTATATATTCCTCGACAATACAAAGTGTATCCAACGATTGTATACTTTTTGGCTTAGTATCTAACACATCGTTGATCATCTCACGAGAGATTTTGAGTGAGGTTGGATGACGAGACAAGGAAAATGTGTTCATCTGTGAACGAATCGACATGAATAACATCTTCGTCTAATCGTGGGAAATCAGATATTAACTCTGCAAAAACTAGTGATTTCTTGAACTTGGCTGAAGCAAAGTTGAGATCAAATTCTTGTAATATGACAATCCATTTATTATATTTTTTGCCTATGATACATCTAGTAAGGATGTATTGAAATGGATTAACATCGAAAACCGCAGTAGTTTTTCAAAGCAATATATAGTGTCGTAAACGTTGGACTACGTGGACGACAACCAAAGATAGATTTTCAACGTGTGAGTAACTACGTTCAGGACCGACTAAATTTCAATTGAGATAGTAGATGAAATGCTCGCAAAGCTCATCATCCTCCTGAACTAGAACCATACCAATGGTATCTTTAGACACGACGATATACATTAAGTAATCTCTACTATAATCAGGAGATTTCAACAGAGGGGTTGATACCAAGGCTTTATTTAAAGCATCAAAATTTTGTTGGGCTCGCTCATCCCAGATAAATGGGGTTTCTTTCTTCAATAGGCGCATGAAACCCTTAGTGATATTGTCATAATTCACAATAAACCGATGTAAAACGTTTTCTTTCCCCTGTAAACCTTGAAGCTGTCTAATCATGCGTGGGGGAGGCAACTGAAGAATTGCCTCAACCTTAAGTGGATCTACCATGATTCTTGTCTCAGAGACTAAGAATCCTAAGAGACATCCAGATCTAATGCAAAATATGCATTTATGAGGATTAAGTTAGATATTATAGTAGCAACATATTTCAAAAACCAGTCGAAGGTGCGTAGCATGATCCACTCTCTTGCGAGAGTGAGTAGCAAGATCACCGAGGTAAGCTTCAACTATGTGTTTGAGATCATGAAAAGTGAAAGTCATGTCTTGTTGGAAGGTTGCTCCAGCGTTTTTCAGGCTGAAAGGCATTTTTTGGTATGCAAACGTGCCCCAAGGACATATGAATGTTGTCTTATGTTGGTCTTTTGTTTTGATCTTCATTTGGTTATAGCCTAAAAATCCGTCCATAAAAGAAAATATTTCGCTTCCTGCACACTGATCGAGAATCTAATCAATGAAAGGCATGGGGAAGTTATCTTTAGGACAAGCCTTGTTCAAGTCATGAAATTTCATACATATGCGGATGGTTCCTTGCTTTTTATTCACGAGAATGGGGTTGGATATCCATTCGGTCAAGGGAACTGGGTAGATAAAACCGACATTAAGTAGCTTCTCTACCTCTTCCTTAATAGCAGGGGCCTTCCTAGGATTAACAACTTTAAGACATTGTCGAATGGGTTTAGCATTTGGGTAATTCCTAATATCATGTTCGACAATATGGGGGTCGATCCCTAACATCTATTCATATGACCAAGCGAATACGTCTTGAAATTATTTGAAGAGGTTGGTGTAGATCATAATCTCTTCTGGTGAACAATCTGCACCTATACTTACATTTTCTATCTTTTCAGGGGTACGAGAGATATCAATCTGGATGGTAGGAGAAATACTCACCATATTCCCTTCATTGTAAATTCCATGTGTATCAAGAGGAACTATAGCGTGATTGACTATCTCACTCAGGGTAGATCTAAAATCATCTTGCTCAATTATTTCAAGACTTGGGAGAAAATAAGATCGATGATGCATATCGTCCCAAGGTCTCTCAAAAACATTCATGGCTTCAAGGATGGCTTTGTTTGAAGGCAAGGTCTCATCCAAGAAATCATGTAAAGAAGATAATGAAGTGGCCCACACAGGCCTAAGAACCGGATCCTCCTCGACCGTTTGTGAGGGAACATGATCGGGATCAGAAGAAGAGTCAAGGATAGTTTGATATGAAATATCTATTGTCGATAGTGGCATATCCATGCCAGTATGCAACTGACCTTCAATCGATGAAGTAGGAGAAGGTAGGGTCCAAAGGTCACTAAAATAAGAAGAGCAGAAAGGGATGGACTTCTCTACTGATGAGGCTATACTAGACATGGCGTAAATGTGGTGAGTTAGTGTTGAGAAGTCAAAAGTACCCATGAGGGAAGAATACATTCTGACACTGATGTTCTCAGTTTCTGATTGAGAATTGTTGACCACAGGGATCGACGGTCCAACAGATGCATTCAGGCTAGAGTACACAAAGGATAACTGGTCGATCTTCACAATCTCCCCCTGATAAGGAAAACAAAGTGTGCAGAAAATGGATAATACGATGACAACCATAGAATAAGTCCAATTGCGACCTAGTAATAGGTTATAATTGAGAGGTGCATCAACTACCTCTACTTCCACCTCTACCGTCTTCCCACCTAACTGGACCATAAAGGTAGGGAGAATACCATGAGGGAAGAAGGAATGACCATCGAATGCGGTCAACATGGTCGATGAATTTGAAAGGGTTGGAGAACCGATAGCTTTCCAATAGACTAAGGACATCACACAAGTGGCAGGACCTTCATCAATGACTGCTCATTTGATGGTATATTTAGAATACTCCATGTGGATTTGGAAAGCCACATGTTAGGGTAAGCGAGGCTTCACATCCGTGACATCAAACTTGATGATATTTGAGCCACTAGGTTCTAGAGATCCTAAGGCAAAGAGTAAGGCATTCCTCTATGATGGAAATGTCTGGAGTACCTCCAAACAAAACATCGCACAAGGTGTTTGGCCCAGATCCTCAACAATAGAGTAGTTATGGGTGGCTCTAGGGTTAGGGTTATGGGTAGAGCACTTGAATACTCCTTTCAGAATACGAGGCAGTGGCTCGGGTTTCTCGATCTGTAAATTCATCTCTGGGGGTGGAGGAGGAGCTTGTACCTTGTACTAGATTTTAAAGATCCGTAATGTCGAGAGCGAGTGGCTATATCAATTTTTGTGTCGACCATATTGATACAAACACGGTCTCCATCTTGCGGTGGTGGGTTTTGACTCCCACTAGGCGCATTTCTGGCATTCAAAGGACTCGAGTCTAAGTGATGGTTGTGAGGAAAAGGATTTGTTAGCATAGTGGGTGGAATATTTAAAAGCCTCACGGCCTCTGCAATTTTGGGACATAAGTGTGTAAGGTGATCATCAGTACAAAGTTTACAAGGAAACGTAACCTTACGCTTTTCTTTCTTTCCCTCTCTAGCATTATCATTCTATTTTCCATTATTATTCTTGTCCTTGGGTTTATTATTCCCACCTCTATGATTATTTTATCCTTTCTATTTATTCCCATATAGTTGCTGGTCACCATTTGGGTTTTTCGACAACTGCACAAAATGTACATCCACCAATTGGATGGGTTTGGAGGATCTAGATGAAGCTGGTCCTCCAGCAAACTTCGTTACCGAGTCTGTAGAATTTACATTGGTGGACCCCACAATTCCATCAGCATGGGGACCAGGAATCTGTCTAGGATCATGAGTCGACTGCTATGCATCGAGAAGAAGGTGGTATAACATCCCAGACTGATCATAGATAAAATCGAATTGCTGGGCTCTAAAAATGGCCTCTTCCTCGTTGAAGACCTCGGAAGTAGCAACGTCCTTTGAAGTAGGAGTATGCAAAGAATTTAAAAACCATTCTAAAAGAAAGGTTGGGGGTATGGGAGTCTGAACTAACCATCTTCGCCTACACCATTCCTAGATATGGTCCGAAATATGAGTGTCGGAACCCTGACATAAAGTTGACAAATGTTCAAGGCCAACATCGTAACGAATGGGTAGTTGAAAATGGTTAAAAAAGGTTAGGACTAACTGTTGAAAATGCCCATATGTCCCCTTAGGTAGATCAATATACCATTGTGACACAATCCCGATAAGAGTTCACTGAAACAGTCGTAATCTAATAGAATCGTGATTCAAAGAATTCGATGAGCACCAGAGGTGAAAAGTAGTGACGTTATCACCAGGGTCCTCACCATTCTTACCCTCAAACTTTGGAATGTCCGATGGAATACTAGTGGGGACAGGGGTCCATGTTGGATCATGACTCACCAGGTCATTCATTAGTTTAGAAAAATCTGGTAGATTAAGCATGGCCAGAAAGGGAATACAGGGTTGTGACACTTGACCCCATCCTCCTGCAAAAGACTGAGTATTGGGAGTTGTGTTCCATCCAGAATTCTTGTAAGGACCAGAACCTTTTCGGGAATTAAAATACCCTCCCCTAGGAAGATTCATGAAAGATGGATTGGGCATCATTCTAGCAGGAATGTTCTGATAAGGGTTATGAAAATTTCCCCTAGTTGGATTAGCTCCAAACTAAGGGTTGTTAAAACTGCCCCCAACTGGATTAGATCCAGGTTGGGGGGTGCCCAAGACATACGACTGACCTCCTCCAGGTGGGAATCCAGAGGATTGAAGTGGATTTGTTATGCCAAATTTATTAGTCAAATTCGGCACCATGGGGATAGGGATATAGGGCAGAACTTGTCCACCAGCTTGGTTGTTCCATCCAGTCATAGAAGGATTAGAACCAGGGTTAAAGAAGGGGACACTTACTACATTAGGATTTGCTTGGGTAACATGAGATTTACCAAATGGAAAAGGAGTGTAAGGAGGTGTAGTGCCCCTAGGTCCAAGTCTAGCGTTATGGCTAGTAGTTGGGATGGCAGTAGAAAACTGCAAAGTGAAACTTAGCATACCATAAGAAAATGGACTAGTAGCCATGGGGATGGTATGAACATTGTAACTTGGCGAGTGGCCAAAACCCCCAAAAGGGTTAGAGGCAGGAGATGAAGAATTGACTATGGGTCGATCCATAGTACCAGTGTAGGCATCTAGCACTGCAATTGTAGCGAATGAAGGTGTTGAAGGAGTGAAATTAACTATAGTGGGATTGGGAGTTGATGAACTCCCAGTTTTCTGAAGACTAGACTCAGTACTCATCCTTGTGGGATCACAAGTCTGAAAAGTGGATGTGTGTGTACCACTCCTGATAACTCTACGCCTTTTATAAGGTAATAGCTCGAAAACCAATGGTAACTGTAACAACCAACGAGACCTGCAAGGAATCAGGTCCGACTCCACAAGGACTTATGACTATCAACAAATAAAAATATAGCATAAGGCCAACTAGTAATCAAAGAGCATACCAAAAAGTAAAATGACCAATATGCATGCAAACGGGCTAAAGTGGCTGAGTGGCCTCCCTTGCTAAAGAAGGTATTCCTCGTTCAAGAGGGACCTGAGACTCCCTGCTAAAGTTTGGAGGTAACAAAATTAGTTATAAGGGCCCTCGTAGGCTTAAAAACTAGTCGGTTAGATCCCCCTGGAGACGTAATCTTCCATAAAGGTTGTGTGTTGTTCGACCCCTATCTGACTCAAGATACAAGAAGAATAATCCATGCAAGGAACCTATGAGAAACCTAAGTCAAGCAACTAATCAACCACTATATAACCGATGCACACACGAACATTCATAAGTCTGGATTACCATATGGGTAGGGTAGCAAAGCCCAAAACCCTGAAAGTACCGCCTCTCATAGAGGTATGGATACTAGCAAGATTCCCAAATATGAATAAATCCACAAAAATATCTCTGATGCTAGGTGAGTATCCAGGGGTTATTCCTTCAACAAACTTCATGTGACCTCGTGCTTAACTCCGATGTGAGAGGAGCCTCCTGATATTACCAATTATACAATGGATTTCTCAACTCCCTGTCTTAGACACATATGTTGATTTAATTGCCTTGGAGAAGTTTACTCACAAAATCCTATTCCAAGGCACTAAATCCTAGGCTAGTTTGTGCACCCTAAACAATAAAATCGTTACTAATCAATTTTAGTTTAAAACATAAATTTTATTGGCCATGATTACTCAAAAAGGTATGGAAATAAAACTCATGGTGTTATGATTGCATAAAAAAAATAAAAACAAATAGATATAATGCAAAGCCTAAATTTAACTTTTCAATGAATGGCATGCTAAATAAAAAAAGTGCAATCTTCAATTTTAACTCTACAACTCAGAAGTAAAATGCAATCTTTCACTAAATGTGCTAAGCTAATGATAAAGGTTCCAAGACAAAAATACCAACCAATGCAAAATACCTATTTTTTTTGTATTTTCAATGTATTAAAAAGAAAATGCATGGACTAATAAGCGACATGATATATAAATTCTACTGTGTATAAAAAAAATCACTCAAGAAGAATACCAAGCAGCTAAGAAGACATCCCAAATACCAAGGAAAAATAAAAAAAAGGAAAGCAAAGAGAAAGACGTTGCCCAAAAATTCAACTCCAAACAGGTTTCCTGTCATCCTAGATAATACCAATAGGCACCATAGAGACTTAAGAAGGCTCGGTGATCCTCAAAACCTACCCAAAAATCACTAAACTAAGCAATCAAGCAAGGGGAAGTGGTATACACAACTTTTCAAGAGAAAAGGGTGTATATACGCCTCTTGCAGTGGGACAACAAGCATGTATACGCGACTGTCAGGAAAAAAAGAGCATATATCTTTTAAAACGAGGCTAGGAAAGGGTAAAAGGATGAAAAACTCAGACCCAGAGTGAACAGACTCTGTCCAAATGTGATATGACTAGAAACACAAAGGAAAAAGAGCAATGTAAGAATAAAAAATACTTCAACCCTTAGAAGGAAGATCATCTCCCCAGTAGAGTTGCCAATTCTGTTACAAGGGAAAAACTCTCTATGGCCAAGGGTAAACCAAAAAAGACAGGTATGACTGCAGAAATAAACTCAATTCCAATATGTGCTATATAAATTAATGTGCAATACGAGGAAGAAGCCTACCTCGATCCAATCATTTGATGTCGTTCCACTGTTGAGAACTTTGACCAAAAGCTTTACACCTGCAAGAAGTTCTCAACAAACAAGCAATGCAAGTATATAGTGACAATATATAAAATGAGTTAGAACATCAAATAGCACAATCCATTAATAAACATTACAAACATGCCCATGGATAATAATCATATATTTTCAAGATATCGATAAGACGGGAAAGGAGTATTTCTATTAATAATTGATTAATAGAAGTATCAACATTACAGACTTCCGTGTCGCCACGGTTCGAAACCAAGAAATCAAGTTCCTTCCAACTTGGTCTCCACCACTTCAATCCTCCACCAAAGGCAAGCTCATAGAAAAGAGGTAGTGAGGTCCTCTCGACAATAAGGAAAGAGCTTGGAGGCTGAACAATGTGTTCAGAATTGAGGGACAAAGGTATGCAGACTCAATATGAAGTAATTTCTCCAGAGTAACTTTGCTCCAAAGTTGAATGCTTTCTCCTTTTTTTCCATAGCTCGAAATTGTGCTCTTATAGCCTTCATAATGCAACTGAAGCACCGAGTCAGAACGTTTCTAGTATATGGAAGGCCAAATATCAGAGATATTTTCTCGTGACATGGAAACATGACCTCATTTTGTATTTTCTGGCACATATACTGATATACACGAGCTGTAGTGGAGCAGCAAGCGTATACGCATCTTGCAAAGTAGTTAGGGAGCGTATATGTGGAAAAATATATATTTTTGGCTTTGGATTTATCAAAAGGGAGTTGATAAGTCTGCATAGGGAAATGGAAAAAGGACCTATGTGCAAGATAGAAATGGTGAGGAAAATCTTCCTATAACATGGATTCTCAGGTTACCATCAGATCAAAATAAATCCATAGGATAGGTATACGACTACTTTTTCTGCAGAATGGGGATCTTTTTGGGCCCTTCATTTTGATAAATAAAAGTTGTGTAAGATATTTCAGAACTTCATTTTGATAAAAAAAAGTTGCGCAAGATATTTTGGAATCAAACAATTGACCAAGGGAAGGAACATAAAGTAGAGAAAAGGGAATGCGCAACAAGAAACACTTAGAACAAAAAATAGTTGGAAGGATGGTGCAACACCAGTTTTAGGAGAAAGAGGTTGAAACCAAATCAAGAAGAAGAGAGAACTCTCAGGTTCTCAACCAGCAAGCCTAGATCATATTATATATCTATGCGATCAATATCATTGTAAAAGGGTTGTTGTTGTTGTTGTTTTTTCTAGTGTTAGTATTGTTGTCGTTTATGTTGTTATATTAGCTAAGTCCTAAAATTTGGGTTAAGAACCAGAATAATAATGTAATAGAGTCATGTAGTACTGTAGTGTTGAAAAGAGAAAGGAACCGAGACAACCTTGTATCACAGTAGTAAAGAATAATTTGTTGATTATCTTTGGCATGACCAATTGTATCTAGAACTCAAGTTGATCTTGTATTTTGAGAAGAAACTAGTTATATGATAATTCAATAGGAGAACAAATTTTCTTGAAAATATCTCATGTAATTAGAATTATGAAACTATTGAATGTTATATTTTATGTCTAATATGCTTAAATGGTTATAGCTTACATGTGAATGTCAACACAACTCTGGTTCCCCATTCTTGGTTAGGAAATGTTCATGACTACAACATGTTTAAGCTATCTTGTGCAGGAATGATATGAATCTTGATACTTCAGAGATATGTCTGAGTATTATCCTTACCCTTCCCTCTCCTATTCATCTCAACTGCACTTTAGGTGATACTTCTTCCTTCCTGGGAAGATGAAAATTCCATCGCACTAGACTACGTCAATACCTTTTTTTGGTAACTTGAGAAGGACCCTAGTCTGATGACTTTTGTGCCAAAAAAATGGTTCTGTTGTTGGGACATGTGTGTTTATGGGTCCTAAATCCCTGATTCAACAATAGGAACCAAACCCTCCATGGAGTCCCAATTAGTCTCTTCAATGTTTAATAGTGGAATGGTTCTCCAGATATTGTGATCCGTCCAATTTATCGATGGGCTTTATGTTTTCTTGTGAAGTCCCTTCCTTTAGTTTGGACTATATCTTTTTGTATTTTCTCCTGGGTGGGACCAATATGAGATGTAATCCAGTATAAACCAACTTGGTGACAAACATAATTAAGTTCTAACTACTGGGGAAGAGGCTAAACTTGGGATAACCCACTGCTCAAGCATGCAAAAAATGATTCTATACCACAGGCCTAGTACTAATACATTAACCATGTGATAATCCAATTACTATATGAGAAATTGATTATCAGAAAGAAAACACATATGCAAATAATATAATGGTTAGAAGAATAATTCATCATACGATAACACAATGATTCATCTTGATCATTAAAGTAAAGAACAATAAAATATCGCACCAGATAAATTAACAATAGATTAAATAACTCTTACTCATTACAACATCATTCATGAAACGAGATAGAAAATAGTTCTTCTCCATGTCCAATCACATGCATTTGATGAAAATAACTTTTCTTTGGTCCAGAAGGACTTCTCAATTCATAACAACTTCAAAATAATTCTTAACAA
>JASDQU010373496.1:39630-58284 GCA_032191745.1 Picea mariana
ACTCCCACTTATCCTTGTTCTTTAAAAGGCATGCAGATTATCTCTGATCCAACGATGATCGGGTCTTGTGCTTGGATCCAACAGTTACTGAGTCATCTCCACAACCATACCAATACTCGCACTCCACACAGAGATTCAACGGTCCAGATCATTCTTTCTTTAACGGCTATGATCAAATCGTGAAATCGCATATCGCGATTTTGGTGTTTTCATTGTGATTGAACACGGGACTCATGAAACTCCGATTCCCGATTCACTGATGAGCATAACTCCGACAGTGCTTGATCCTATGCCACCTGTCCTTGTGAATGGACGGTCCCTAATCCTTCAGGATTTCACCTCTACATAGTAGGACTTAACCCCTGCATTTAACCTCTGCGCAGCTTCTGAATATCTGACGGCTATCAGCCTTTCGGGAAATTTAAATGGGATCCAACGGTCACTGGATCTCTGTCTTCCTTTTTCCTCTGTAAGCTCTTGCTGCGTGCATTTTCTTCAAATTTGTTCCTCCTGAGCTTTTACTTCCAAATCCCCATGGGGTTTTATCCTTCTTATCCTGTTGTCTCCACTGTTGCCATTAATGACAACAACCATCAACACGTGTCCATTTCTTGTTCAATATTTTCCAACACTTCAACTGTACTTATATCTTACAATGTGTACATTGATTTAATGGTTTTATTTTCTTTATTAATGTGACAAATTAAAATTCAAAACATAATTAGCGTAGGCATCAAATACATGATTAGAACTTCTAGGAATGTGAAAGTATGTAATAAAATCAAACTGTCATTCTAAAATACGTACCTGTAGGAATTGATGGAGTAACGTCGGATCACACACATGGTAACGACCATTCAACTGACATACGACTAACTGAGAATCTAGGCACACATCTATAGAGAAAATACCATATGAGATAGCATCGTGCAATAATTCTATGATGACACTGTATTCGACCACATTATTGGTGGATGGCCCTAGGAATACGCCACCTGAAGACACTAGAAGACCCTTGAGCGAGTAGATAACCCAAGCGGTGGAAGCTAAGTTCTATGTATGACAACTGGATCCATCTACAAATCCTACGTAAACCAAAGACTCCATTGACATCTTCCAACAAAAGGGAAAACTTGATAAGCAAGCCAAAGAAAAAAAAGGGGAAAAGGTGTATATGCACTAAATTTACATTAGTATACAAAGGGTTTCACCCAAGCCCAGGGCTCAAGCGTAATACCCTTTTAAGTAGAACCCATTTCTGGGCTCAGCCAATTTATTCCCTTCATAATCTTCCAACTAGTAGGCTCCTTTTTCTAGAACACGTCACACGATATAAGGACCATGCCACATTGGTTTAAACTTGCCTACCCCTAGCAGTTCTTTGGCTTGGTCATACAAGAGGACCAAGCCACCCTCAACATACAACTGGGGATAGACAGACTTATCGTACTGAACCTTGACACATTTCTTGTTTGCCCCGATAGCTGTGAAGGTGTCTCAATGCTTCTTGTCAAGACTCTTTAGGTGTACAAGGCATCACTCTAAATCCGAAGTGTCAGGTAGGAGCTCAACTGCTAATTTGAGAGAATGGATTTCACAATCAATGATAAGTATCGACTCCACATAGTGTACTAACTCAAAAGGATAAAAACTGGTGGCAATATTAACTAAGGTTCAATATGCCCAAAGTGCAGGATATAACATGATGTGCCAGTTGGAATTGCTCCAATTGACAGTTTTTTACAATATGGTCTTGAGAGACTTATTGATGGCCTCTACTTGCCTATTTTCCTGGGGGTAATAAGGAGATGAGTGATCATGTTTAAACCCCATCTTAGATGCTAATTCTATCATCATTTCATTTTGAAAATTACTACCATGATTAGTGACAATCTCAATCGATATACCGAACCGGATGATAATTTGGTTGAATAAGAAAAAAGTTGCAGTCTTCCCATCGGATTTCACAGTAGGCATGGCTTCGGCCCACTTGGTGAAGTAGTCGAAAACCATGATAATGTGTTGCTGCCCCCCAACCAAAGTTGGGTTGCAATCAACGAAATCTACTCCCCACTTGGGGAAGGGACCAACGGTAATGACTGGGTGAAGAGGGGTTGGGTGTGAGTGAATTTTTCGAGTGAACACCTGACAGGGGTGAAACATCTTAATCGCTTCATTACAATATTTAAATATGGTGGGCCAGAAGTAACCGACTCGCAATATGTTTTGGGCTTTCGCAAGCCCGGATAGATGACCACCATAATCTCCTTTGTGGAAATCATTAAGGACTAAATCGGCTTCCTCGTGAGTTAAGAAATGATGTAAGATACTATCTATTCCTCGATGATACAAAGTGTATCCGACGATTGTATACTTTTTGGCTTAGTATCTAACACATCGTCGATCATCTCACGAGAGATGTTGAGTGAACTTCAAGGTTTGAATATATAAAACAATATCTCCATACCAGGGGTCGGATGATGAGACAAGGAAAATGTGTTCATCTGTGAATGAATCAACATGAATAACATCTTCGTCTAATCGTGGGAAATCGGATATTAACTCTGCAAAAACTAGTGATTTCTTGAACTTGGCTAAAGCAAAGTTGAGATCAAATTCTTGTAATATAACAATCCATTTATTATATTTTTCACCTATGATACATCTAGTAAGGATGTATTGAAATGGATTAACATCGAAAACCATAGTAGTTTTACAAAGCAATATATAGTGTCGTAAACGTTGGACTACGTGGACGACAACCAAAGATAGATTTTCAACGTGTGAGTAATTACGTTCAGGACCGATTAAATTTCAATTGAGATAGTAGATGACGTGCTCATGAAGCTCATCATCCTCTTGAACTAGAACCATACCAATGGTCTCTTTAGATGTGGCGATATACAACAAGTAATCTCTACTATATTCAGGAGATTTCAACAGAGGGGTCGATACCAAGGCTTTATTTAAAGCATCAAAAGACTGTTGGGCTCACTCATCCTAGATAAATGGGGTTTCTTTCTTCAATAGGTGCATGAAACCCTTAGTGATATTGTCATAATTCACAATAAACCGATGTAAAATGTTTTCTTTTCCCTGTAAACCTTGAAGCTGTCTAATCGTGCGTGGGGGAGGCAACTGAAGAATTGCCTCAACCTTAAGTGGATATACCATGATCCCTGTCTCAGAGACTAAGAATCCTAAGAGACATCCAGATCTAATGAAAAATATGCATTTATGAGGATTAAGTCAGATATTATAGTAGCGACATATTTCAAAAACCAGTCGAAGGTGCGTAGCATGATCCACTCTCTTCCGAGAGTGAGCAGCAAGATCACCGAGGTAAGCTTCGACTATGTGTTTGAGATCATGAAAAGTGAAATTCATGTCTTGTTGTAAGGTTGCTCCAGCGTTTTTTAGGCTTAAAGGCATTTTCTGGTATGCAAACGTGCCCCAAGGACATATGAATGTTTTCTTATGTTGGTCTTTTGTTTTGATCTTCATTTGGTTATAGCCTAAAAATCCGTCCATAAAAGAAAATATTTCGCTTCCCACACACTAATCGAGAATCTGATCAATGAAAGGCATGGGGAAGTTATCTTTAGGACAAGCCTTGTTCTGGTCACGAAATTTCATACATACGCGGATGGTTCCTTGCTTTTTATTCACGAGAATGGGGTTGGATATCCATTCGGTCAAGGGAACTGGGTAGATAAAACCGACATTAAGTAGCTTCTCTACCTCTGCCTTAATAGTGGGGGACTTCCTAGGATTAACAGCTCTAAGACATTGTCAAATGGGTTTAGCATTTGGGTAATTCCTAATCTCATGTTCGACAATACGGGGGTCGATCCCTAACATATCTTCATATGACCAAGCGAATATGTCTTGAAATTCTTTGAAGAGGTTGGTGTAGATCATAATCTCTTCTGGTGAACAATATGCACCTATACTTACATTTTCTATCTTGTCAGGGGTACAAGAGATATCGATCTGGATGGTAGGAGAAATACTCACCATATTTCCTTCGGTGTAAATTCCATGTGTATCAAGTGAAACTATAGCGTGATCGATTATCTCACTTAGGGTAGATCTAAAATCATCTTGCTCAATTATTTCAAGACTTGGGAGAAAATAAGATCGATGATGCATATCGTCCCAAGGTCTCTCAAAAACATTCATGGCTTCAAGGATGGATTTGTCTGAAGGCAAGGTCTCATCCAAGAAATCATGTGAACAAGATAATGAAGTGGCCCACATAGGCCTAAGAATTGGATCCTCCTCGACCGTCTGTGAGGGAACAGGATCGGGATCAGAAGAAGAGTCAAGGATAGTTTGATATGCAATCTCTGTTGTTGATAGTGGCATATACATGCCATCATGCGACTGACCTTCAATGGATGAAGTAGGAGAAGGTAGGGTCCAAAGGTCACTAAAATAAGAAGAGCAGAAAGGGATGGACCTCTCTACTGATGCGGTGAGTCGGTGTCGAGAAGTCAAAAGTACCCATGAGGGAAGAATACATTTCGACACTGATAATCTCAGTTGCTGAATGAGAATTGTTGACCATAGGGATCGATGGTCCAACAGATGCATTCGGGCTAGAGTACACAAAGGATAACTGGTCGATCTTCACAATCTCCCCCTGATAAGGAAAACAAAGCATGCATAAAATGGATGATACGACGACAACCATAGCATAAGTCCAATTGCGACCTAGTAATAGGCTATAATTGAGAGGTGCATCAACTACCTCTACTTCCACCTCTACCTTCTTCCCACCTAACTGGACCATAAAGGCAGGGAGAATACCATGAGGGCGGAAGGAATGACCATCGAATGCAGTCAACATGGTCGATGAATTTGAAATGGTTGGAGAACTGATAGCTTTCCAATAGACTAAGGACATCACGCAAGTGGCAGCACCTTCATCAACGACTGCTCGTTTGATGGTATATTTAGAATAATCCACATGGATTTTGAAAGCCACATGGTAGGGTAAGCGAGGCTTCACATCCGTGACATCAAACTTGATGATCTTTGAGCCACTAGGTTCTAGAGCTCCTAAGGCAAAGAGTAAGGCATTCCTCTATGATGGACATGTCTGGAGTACCTCCAAAGAAAACATCGCACAAGGTGTTTGGCCCAGATCCTCAACAATATAGTAGTTATGGGTGGCTCTAGGGTTAGGGTTATGGGTAGAGCACTTGAATACTCCTTTCAGAATACGAGGCAGTGGCTCAGGTTTCTCGATCTATAAATTCATCTCCGGGGGTGGAGGAGGAGCTTGTACCTTGTACTAGATTTTTAAGAGCTGTAATCTCGAGAGCAAGTGGCTATATCAATTTTTGTGTCGACCATATTGATACAAACACTGTCGCCATCTTGCGGTGGTGGGTTTTGACTCCCACTAGGCGCATTTCTGGCATTCAAAGGACTCGAGTCTAAGTGCTGGTTGTGAGGAAAAGGAATTGTTAGCATAGTGGGTGGAATATTTAAAAGCCTTGCAACCTCCGCAATTTTGGGACATAAGTGTGTAAGATGATCATCGGTACAAAGTTTACAAGGAAACTTAACCTTACGCTTTTCTTTCTTTCCCTCTCTAGCATTATCATTCTGTTTTCCATTATTATTCTTGTCCTTGGGTTTATTATTCCCACCTCTATGATTATTTCATCCTTTCTATTTATTCCCATATAGTTGTTGGTCACCATTTGGGTTTTTCGACAACTGCACGAAATGTACATCCGCCAATTGGGTGGGTTTGGAGGATCCAGATGAAGCTGGTCCTCTGGCAAACTTTGTTGCCGAGTCTGTGGAATTTACATTGGTGGACCCCACAATTCCATCGGCATGGGGCCCAGGACTCTGTCTAGGATCATGAGTCGACCGTTGTGCATCGAGAAGAAGGTGGTATAACCTCCCAGACTGATCATAGATAAAATCGAATTGCTGGGCTCTAAAAATGGCCTCTTCCTCGCTGAAGACCTCAGAAGTAGCAACGTCCTTTGAAATAGGAGTCTGCAAAGAATTTAAAAACCATTCTAAAAGAAAGGTTGGGGGTATGGGAGTCTTAACTAACCATCTTTGCCTACGCCATTCCTAGATATGGTCTAAAATATGAGTGCCAGAACCCTGACGTAAAGTTGACAAACGTTCAAGGCCAGCATCGTAACGAACGGGTAGTTGAAAATGGTTAAAAAAGGTTAGGAATAACTATTGAAAAGGCCCATATGTCCCCCTAGGTAGCTCAATATACCATTGTGACACAATCCCGATAAGAGTTCACTGAAACAATCATAATCTAATAGAATCGTGATTCAAAGAATTCGATGAGCACCAGAGGTGAAAAGTAGTGACGTGATCACCAGGGTCCTCACCATTCTTACCCTCAAACTTTGGAATGTCCAATGGAAGATTAGTGGGGACAGGGGTCCATGTGGGATCATGACTCACCGGTTCATTCATTAGTTTAGAAAAATCTGGCAGATTAAGCATGGCTAGAAAGGGAATACAAGGTTGTGACACTTGACCCCATCCTCCTACAAAAGACTAAGTATTGGGAGTTGCGTTCCATCTAGAATTCTTGTAAGGACCAGAACCTTGTCTGAAATTAAAATACCCTCCCCTAGGCAGATTCATGAAAGATGGATTGGGCATCATTCTAGCAAGAATGTTCTGATAAGGGTTATGAAAATTTCCCCCGATTGGATTAGCTCCAAACTAAGGGTTGTTAAAACTGCCCCCAACTGGATTAGATCCAGGTTGGGGGGTGCCCAAGACATACAACTGACCTCCTCCAGGTGGGAATCCAGAGGATTGAAGTGGATTTGTTATGCCAAAAGTATTGGTCAAATTCGGCACCATGGGGATAGGGATATAGGGCAGAACTTGTCCACCAGATTGGTTGTTCCATCCAGTCATAGAAGGATTAGACCCAGGGTTAAAGAAGGGGACACTTACTACATTAGGATTTGCTTGGGTAACATGAGAGTTACCAAACAGAAAAGGAGTGTAAGGAGGTGTAGTGCCCCCAGGTCCAAGTCTAGCGTTATGGTAGGTAGTTGGGATGGCAGTAGAAAACTGCAAAGTGAAACTTAGCATACCATAAGAAAATGGACTAGTAGCCATGGGGATGGTATGAACATTGTAACTTAGCAAGTGGCCAAAACCCCCAAAAGGGTTAGAGGTAAGAGATGAAGAATTGACTATGGGTCGATCCATAGTACCGGTGTAGGCCTCCAGCACTGCAATTGTAGCGAATGAAGGTGTTGAAGGAGTGCAATTAACTATAGTGGGATTGGGAGTTGATGAACTCCCAGTTTTCTGAAGACTAGACTTACTCATCCTTGTGGGATCACAAGTCTGAAAAGTGGATGTGTGTGTACCACTCCTGATAACTCTACGCCTTTTAGAAGGCAATAGCTCAAAAACCAATGGTAACTGTAACAACCAATGGGACCTGCAAGGAAGCAGGTCTGACTCCACGAATACTTATGACTCTCAACAAATAAAAATATAGCATAAGGCCAACTAGTAATCAAAGAGCATACCAAAAAGTAAAATGACCAATATGCATGCAAACGGGCTAAAGTGGTTGAGTGGCCTCCCTTGCTAAAGAAGGTATTCCTCATCCAAGAGGGACCTGAGACTCCCTGCTAAAGTTTGTAGGTAACAGAATCAGTTATAAGGGCCCTCGTAGGCTTAAAAACTAGTCGGTTAGATCCCCCTGGAGACATAATCTTCCATAAAGGTTGTGTGTTGTTCGACCCCTATCTGACTCAAGATACAAGAAGAATAACCCTTGCAAGGAACCTATGAGAAACCTAAGTCAAGCAACTAATCAACCACTATATAACCGATGCACAAGCGAACATTCATAAGTCTGGATTACCATATGGGTAGGGTAACAACGCCCGAAACCCTGAAAGTACCGCCTCTCATAGAGGTATGGATACTAGCAAGATTCCCAAATACGAATAAATCCACAAAAATATCTCTGATTCTAGGTGAGTATCCAGGGGTTATCCCTTCAACAAACTTCGTGTGACCTTGTGCTTAACTCCGATGTGAGAGGAGCCTCCTCATATTACCAATTATACAATGGATTTCTCAACTCCCTGTCTTAGACACATATGTTGATTTAATTGCCTTGGAGAAGTTTACTCACAAAATCCAATTCCAAGGCACTAAATCCTAGGCTAGTTTGTGCACCCTAAACAATAAAATCGTTACTAATCAATTTTAGTTTAAAACATAAATTTTATTGGCCATGATTACTCAAAAAGGTATGGAAATGAAACTCATGGTGTTATGACTGCATAAAAAAAATAAAAACAAATAGATATAATGCAAAGCCTAAATTTAACTTTTTAGTGAATGGCATGCTAAATAAAAAAAGTGCAATCTTCAATTTTAACTCTGCAACTCAGAAGTAAAATGAAATCTTTCGCTAAATGTGCTAAGCTAATGATAAAGGTTCCAGGAAAAAAATACCAACCAATGCAAAATACCTATTTTTTTTGTATTTTCAATGTATTAAAAAGAAAATGCATGGACTAATAAGCGACATGATATATAAATTCTACTGTGTATAAAAGAAATCACTCAAGAAGAATACCAAGCAGCTAAGAAGACATCCCAAATACCAAGGAAAAATAAAAAAAGGAAAGCAAAGAGAAAGACATTGCCCAAAAATTCAACTCCAAACAGGTTTCCTGTCATCCCAGATAATACCAATAGGCACCACATAGACTTAAGAAGGCTTAGTGATCCTCAAAACCTACCCAAAAATCACTAAACTAAGCAATCAATCAAGGGGAAGTGGTATACACAACTTTTCAAGAGAAAAGGGTGTATATACGCCTCTTGCAGTGGGACAACAAGCATGTATACGCGACTGTCAGGACAAAAAGGGCATATATATTTTAAAACAAGGCTAGGAAAGGGTAAAAGGATGAAAAACTCAGAACCAGAGTGAACAGACTCTGTCCAACTATGATATGACTAGAAACACAAAGGAAAAAGAATAATGTAAGAAGAAAAAATACTTCAACCCTTAGAAGGAAGATCATCTCCCTAGTAGAGTCGCCAATTCTATTACAAGGGAAAAACTCTCTATGGCCAAGGGTAAACCAAAAAAGACAGGTATGACTGTAGAAATCAACTCAATTCCAACATGTGCTATATAAATTAATGTGCAATACGAGGGAGAAGCCTACCTCTATCCAATCGTTCGATGTCGTTCCACTGTTGAGCACTTTGACCAAAGCTTTACACCTGCAAGAAGTTCTCAACAAACAAGCAATGTAAGTATATAGTGACAATATATAAAATGAGTTAGAACATCAAATAGCACAATCCATTAATAAACATTACAAACATTCCCATGGATAATAATCATATATTTTCAAGATATCAATAGGATGGGAAAGGAGTATTTCTATTAATAATTGATCAATAGAAGTATCAACATTACAGACTTCCATGTCGGCACGATTCGAAACCAAGAAATTAGGTTCCTTCCAACTGGGTCTCCACCACTTCAATCCTCCACCAAAGGCAAGCTCATAGAAAAGAGGTAATGAGGTCCTCTCGACAATAAAGAAAGAGCTTGGAGGCTGAACAATGTGTTCAAACTTGAGGGACAAAGGCATGCAGACTCAATATGAAGTAATTTCTCCAGAGTAACTTTGCTCTCAAAGTTGAATGCTTTCTCCTTTTTTTCCATAGCTTGAAATTGTGCTCTTATAGCCTCCAGAATGCAACTGAAGCACCGAGTCAGAATGTTTCCAGTATATGGAAGGCCAAATATCAGAGATATTTTCTCGTGACATGGAAACATGACCTCATTTTGTATTTTATGGCATAGATACTGATATACATGAGCTGTAGTGGAGCAGCAAGCATATACGCATCTTCCAAAGCAGTTAGGGAGCATATATGTGGAAAAATATATATATTTTGGCTCTGGATTTATTAAAAGGGAGTTGATAAGTATGCATAGGGAAATGGAAAAAGGACCTATGTGCAAGATAGAAATGGTGAGAAAAATCTTCCTATAACATGGATTCTCAGGTTACCATCAGATCAAAATAAATCCATAGGATAGGTATACGACTACCTTTTCTACAGAATGGGGATCTTTTTGGGCCCTTCGCTTTGATAAATAGAAGTTGTGTAAGATATTTCAGAACTTCATTTTGATAAAAAAAATTTGCGCAAGATATTTTGGAATCAAACAATTGACCAAGGGAAGGAACATAAAGTAGAGAAAAGGGAATGCGCAACAAGAAACACTCAGAACAAAAAATAGTTGGAAGGACGGTGCAACACCAGTTTTAGGAGAAAGAGGTTGAAACCAAATCAAGAAGAAGAGAGAACTCTCAGGTTCTCAACCAGCAAGCCTGGATCATATTATATATCTATGGGATCAATATCATTGTAAAAGGGTTGTTGTTGTTGTTGTTTTTTCTAGTGTTAGTATTGTTGTCATTTATGTTGTTATATTAGCTAAGTCCTAAAATCTGGGTTAAGAACCAGAATAATAATGTAATAGAGTCATGTAGTACTGCAGTGTTGAAAAGAGAAAGGGACCGAGACAACCTTGTATCACAGTAGTAAAGAATAATTTGTTGATTATCTTTGGCATGACCAATTGTATCTAGAACTCAAGTTGATCTTGTATTTTGAGAAGAAACTAGTTAAATGATAATTCAATGGGAGAACAAATTTTCTTGAAAATATCTTGTGTAATTAGAATTTTGAAACTATTGAATGTTATATTTTATGTCTAATATGCTTAAATGGTTATAGCTTACATGTGAATGTCAACACAACTCTGTTTCCCCATTCTCGGTTAGGAAATGTTCAGGACTACAACATGTTTAAGCTATCTTGTGCAGGAATGATATGAATCTTGATACTTATGAGATATGTCTGAGTATTATCCTTACCCTTCCCTCTCCTATTCGTCTCAACTGCACTTTAGGTGATACTTCTTCCTTCTCGAGAAGATGAAAATTCCATCGCACTAGACTACGTCAGTGCCTTTTTTTGGTAACTTGAGAAGGACCCTAGTCTGATGACTTTTGCGCCAAAAAAATGGTTCCGTTGTTGGAACATGTGTGTTTATGGGTCCTAAATCCCTGATTCAACAGTAGGAACCAAACCCTCCATGGAGTCCCAATTAGTCTCTTCAACATTTAATAGTGGAATGGTTCTCCAGATATTGTGATCCGACCAATTTATCGATGGGCTTTATGTTTTATTGTGAAAGCCCTTCCTTTAGTTTGGACTATATCTTTTTGTATTTTCTCCTGGGTGGGACCAATATGAGATGTAATCCAGTATAAACCAACTTGGTGACAAACATAATTAAGTTCTAACTACTGGGGAAGAGGCTAAACTTGGGATAACCCACTGCTCAAGCATGCAGAAAGTGATTCTATACCATAGGCCTAGTACTAATACATTAACCATGTGAGAATCCAATTACTATATGAGAAACTGATTATCAGAAAGAAAACACATATGCAAATAATATAATGGTAAGAAAAATAATTCATCATACAATAACACAATGATTCATCTTGATCATTAAAGTAAAGAACAATAAAATATCACACCAGATAAATTAACAATAGATTAAATAACTCTTACTCATTACAACATCATTCATGAAACGAGATAGAAAATAGTTCTTCTCCAYGTCCAATCACATGCATTTGATGAAAATAACTTKTCTTTGGTCCAGAAGGACTTCTCAATTCATAACAACTTCAAAATAATTCTTAACAACTAGAAAGAAAGAGTTCTTGCAACAACCATCGACCTTTAACTAATTGGTCGATGTCTTTATTTATAATTTAAAATTCAACTGAAAATAATGGCTAAGTACAATTTAAGAAAATCAAAATTCACCACGCGGCATCATCTTCTAACAACTTATTTAACATTCAACATGAGATATCACTTGAAAGGGTGACTTCTCTCATACTCAGAGAAAATGATAAGCAACTCTTCGTAAGTTTGGGCCCATGGAAATTGGTGTTGTTCCATCGAAGCTGCGTGATTTCTTCTAATGTCCATCGCATGCGTTCGATACTTCACCAGACTGGTGTTCAACTACTGTAGCACAGTTCGAGCTCTAATCGGGTGCTCCATAAATCGTTGCACTTGCATTGATGTTATTTCAGTCACCTTCACGAGATATTCAACCCATAGTGAATATTTCTTGGCATGTGACTTGACTATCTCGTACAAGTCGACAAAGTTGTCGGGGGTGCTAAACTCGGGGAGACTGGTATCCTTCATTGCTTTGTTGATTTTTCCCCAATGTTTCTCACATCTGACCCACTAATTTTGAATTTATCGGTGTGGCTTTTGAGACATCTTATCCCAATGCTCGAATAATCGCTTCATGCAATTAAGACTCCTTTTGCCTAACATCCAGATACCATTTTCTTCTTTGTCTCGGCCCTACTAGACTGCATCAATGTATTCAAGTATTTCTAATCTTTGTTGCACCCTTTCACTCCATCACTCCATATCCTTTCATGTTGTGAGTTCCATGAGAGTGTCCTCCAGGAACTCAACTATCTTCATTGTAAAAAGGTGTTGCTCTTTTGTGAATTGTTGTAAGATTCTTCGAACTCACTTGTCAGATATACTGTGGTCTGGATGGCTTCCTGATAGTACTCAGCTAGGTGGCATAAATGTTCTAGTTCTTTCAAGGATATGACCATCTCCTTTTCATAACATTTGGCTCTATCTAGGGTGGCATCCGAGAGCGCCATCCGCACATTGAGGAGATCCACTGTTCAGACATCTGTTGTGTTTATAAAATAGTCCTCTATAGTGATGAGGATTGAGAGATCCAACATGATCCTCCTATTCTTTGTGGTTCTTTGGACAATGGCCTTTCTCTTTTGATCATAGGATATCGCATAGATATTTTATACCTCGTCTACCGACTCAGGTGTCTGTTGATCACCCCATGTGAGTGTGTTTCCCAGGTTACCATTGGTGTATACTTTTTCAAGGTTAGGTTCCTACACTTCCTCGTTGTGCTCCAAGAGGTTGGACTCTGTCTGTGGCTTGTCGGGGAACTGAGTATCGAGTGGAATAGAGGCATTGGGAAAAGACTCAATAATTACATGTTCATCATCCGCTGAATCGTCGATTTCCTTTTGCAGAGATCCTTCCTTTGGATCATCTGGTTTGGGCTTATCCTTCAGATTAACTGCCCTGGTCTCTGACTCATCAGGTCTATGCATTTCAAGGCCACTTTCGGTCTCTATTTCCTTTCGTGGGATCTCTTGGGTTTGTACCTTGGGAGCAGGAGAAGAAATATTCTCAGGTCCTTTTTCTTCTTAGACATGCACAGGGGTCCCGATAGATTCCTCCTAGCTTTCATCATCACTATATATGTTTATAAACTCGCTCAAATGATTAGGCATGATTGTTTCTATTGATACTCATCCTGCCTCGATATGAGTTGTCAGTCCTATAGACAATCTAACCGGTGGCATTATGGATTCAGGGTTATCTAACCCATTGATGTTATCAAGGTTCATGAGATCGGGGCCACTTAACCCCGTTGGGATCTCCTCTGGGTTATCGGTCGGAGGCCTTGTCCATCTGACGAGTTCTGGGTTATTCTGCATCCTCTTAATTAATGGTTGGTCATGTTGATACATGAGTCCCCCCATCCCCTGTACAACTTGAACCTAGGAGAAATTCTTAGATTGCACAAGGGTTACCTGGGGAATCTCCACTGTCTTGGTGGATTCTTGAGGATTTTCCACCGCTTCAACTGATTAAGGTGTTATCGTTTCTTCACTGGCCTTGAGGATTTCTTGAGTCAATTCTTCCAAGACTGTTGCTTGCTCATCCCAAATCATGGCCTTGAAGTTGGTTTCTTTAGGATTAGCCATCCTTGCCACCACCTCATCCCAATCTTGAGCATTTTCGGTGAAGATCTCATCTTCAAACAGGTCATGGGTGTAGGTCCAACAAGATGATACCTGTGTTGCATGGTTTAGGACCAGAACCTTGGGATCGTTCTTGTGAAAATGACCAGTCTGGAATCAATATTCTAATTCACTTAACCCTCATTGCTTGGATTGCATGGATTACATGGTATCCTTTACCATGTAGAAGCTAATATGAAACCCATAAGGTATGAAGGCCCACTTCTTATCCTTTACCAAACTGGTATTGTAGCCTTGTAAAATGTTATGATAACAGATTTCCCCTAATACTAGTTGATCGGGGACATAAACAAGTAAAAAATGGGGTGCTCCTGTGACACCAAAAACTTGATGTAGGTTTCACGCTCATCTAGATACTAGTGGCCTACTTTCGATACAACCTTTTTGGCTGCATCCGACAACATTTGGAACTCTTTCTTGAACAACACAGAATAAATGTGTGCGATAAATTGGTCACAGATGAGAGAGTAGGATTTCTTGTAGCTCTTTTCCCACAATGTTCCGAAATAGACATGGACCCAAAGATTGGAGGTGTGCCAGCTCAAGTTCATTTCAACAAAGACACTCTTGGCACAGATGATGTCTAGTAGGTAAGAAGACATGTAGAATGCAGGGTTTCTCCCTCTTTTGGCATCTGAGCTTGTTGTATGCAAGTGATCAGTTGTTTGGAGATGATTTGCACAATAGTTAAAACCTATTCCAGAAATGGCTACGGTGTAAGCCAAAGGCATCCAAGTGTCTAAAAACTTGGTGTAGTCTTTCTCCCCATGAAATCAACAGAGGAGGGGCATTAGATAGATATAAGGCTCTCTTAGGCTGGCTGTCAGGTACCAGCCAAAGGTTCTATTCGTCAAATTTTTATCCTCTCTCTAATAGGAAGCCATAATCTTGCTAGTGTCGTGTTTCTCATAGAAACTCAAAACAAAATCAGTGTTCAACCGTTCCTCTAGCTCCCTACACTTGTAGTAATTCTAAACTTCCACTAGGAGGAAAACCCCGACGCATCCGCCATTGTCGTCATTAATTAAACACCTCTGTGCATCACTATGATCAATAAGCCACTTCAAGAGTTTAATGCAGGGGAATACTGGAGTCCTTCTCGCCACCATGTGCAGATAATCCTTGTAGACATTTGCGAGAACTTCATTGTTGAGTCTTCTCGTATCAGGATCTTTGTGCGGGGTATATTCGGGGAGATCCTCCTGCTTGATTTTCTTAAAAAGTTCTTTCTAGTGGGTTTCTTTGGAGACATTGTTCCTACAACTGACCATGATCCTTTAAGAATGTGTGAAGAGTAACATTGGATGAAAACATATGAAATGAAGCATAAAACATCCATAAGCCGGTCCATACCTATAACGCTTGCTAAAATTGTTGTTTAATACTCACTGGACCTTGGAAGATTTATCTGGATCGCTCATCTTTCTCTTCTGGGTGATTCAAACTTCTTTATGCACATAATAAGATTATTCACAATGACTCAAAATAATATAATGGGAGAGATCCTACTAGTCGTATCAACTAGTTAATATGAGTAATGGATGAAATTCAAAACAACCTACCATTGAATCTATGCAAATAAATTCTACATGGGTTGACGACATAAGCACGGAGGGAGATGCATTGTATTAGCATGCTCAAACAATCCTTTTGATTTGTGCACGAATTAGCAACTAATGCGTGATCCTGGAATTAATTAACCCATTAAATGCATCATATCTAGCGTATATTAGAGCTAAAACATCCCATCATGTCACATTTTTCAGTGGACAGATTGGGAATCATTGATATCCTTAGGTATGTTTCCATTGGTATCCTCCTGAGAAAACTTTGAATGCCAACGGGTTTCATCATAAAATGTTGGCATGGTAGAACTAGTTCAAGGTGCTACGTGGGTCTCGGAAGCAAAAATGACTTTAGGAAAACTAGCTCGTATGTCTAATCACTCGGGCAATGAAAGATGACAAAAAAGGACAAGTGGTTTGACCATACATCTCATTCGAAATTGGGTCTTTCAACAGAAATATTGTATCAAAATAAGACTAGGATTTTCGATGCTAGAAGTTATCGGGGATCGACGATCAGGGATATTTGAATTGCGTATTTCTTTTGCGGGTTATCGTCCTTCAAATATATCGATACCGAAAATGTTTTAGAAGTCGGTGATCGACGATTATTATTTCATTTTTGCTCAACGCTTATTCCTTTCAACTTTCACCGATGTCAAAAGGATCGGTCATCACTGATATTCTTGATGATGCTTGTCATGAAATAAATCCTGTCTGCCAATGTCAATGAATATTGGGGCTCAAAAACTTTGGTTCTATGTAGCGTTTTCTTTCATGCTTAATCCTTCGTCGATGCCAAATTCCTTAAGCATGTTCAGGAAATCTTTGACTGTCAATTTTCTAATTTAGATATTATTCTTTTAAGTTAATGGTATTCACATGCCCAAGCAAGGTTTTAAATACTTAATGAGAATAAAAAAATGGTAGGCAAAGGACACATTTTTCATTTTAGACAATGCCAAAAGATCAAGTGGTACCCAAAGAGTGAAATTTGACGTAGACATTTTAGGGTGTGTTGAGTGCTCAACAAATGTAGATTCACTGGGATAAAGATGAATCTTTGTTCCTCCTTCATGCTCGGCTGATACGAAGATTGGTGGAGAACTTAACTGGTTTTGAATCAAGGCCTCTTTTACCCTTGCATTTTGAACTTCTTAGGTTGATTCTTCCAGGTCTTCCCGTGGGGTTTTAACCTTTATTCCTCCTTCGTTTCATGTAACCCTGACTCATGCCTTTTTTTTACAAAAGTATAGCAAAGAATTCACTAGAATGAAGCCCTTAGTTACCTTTCTCACTTTCTTTGGTGTCACTCTGCTGCCAGCGAGTGTCCATAGCCTCGACAGAGTCATCCCGATATCACAGACCTTGCTCCTCTTCCAGAAAGCATCCATAGCCCCAACAGAGATATCGGGATACCCTCTCTTACTGTTCACTCTTTTGATAATATCAATTTTCTTTCGACATGATGCCATGAGCGAGTGGGAGAGGATGACGCCTATTTATTTTGCAAGGTGAGATGGTTAAGGTGGATCCTTTGCTATCTTTTTCTTCTGGGTTCTTGTAGTCCTTTCCAACTATCCTTCTTTCCCTTAAGTTATTACCAAACCACCAAGAAGATAGTTCTGACATTTCTCCAAATTTGTTCATTTACACAAGTTAGATAGAGGACCCCTCAAAGCAACCACAAGATCCTTGATGATTCTTGTGTTGTATGTGAGCGATGATTTTGGAACAAAGTTCGCTATGTCGCATGACTTAAGGTTGACCATTTTTTTTCTAAACATAGCTTTCAAAAGTGTAGAAAACCAGAAAGAAAAAGAAAAAAAAAATTATTTCGCAATCATGAAAACACTCAAACAAAACATAAAACACTCAAAGAAAACATAAACACACACACACACACACACACACACACATATAGATTTTTATTGGAAATATTTTTTTAGGGCTTGGCTATTCACTACGAGGACGTTAGGTTCCCCCCTCAGATTCTGCGACTGATAAGTGCCTACCCCAATCTTCTTAGCCACCTGGAAAGGTCCAAACCATATATTCTAAAACTTAGAATGCTTCCCTTTTGGTTCATTTTCTCTATCCCACCTTAGGACTAAGTCTCCTACTTCAAAGTTATTCTCTTTATCCTTATGCTTATTGAACCATCTTTTAACTGTCTGTTGGTGAGATAGGAATTTTTACTTAGCCTTTTCTCTCTCTTCTTCCAGCATGAGTTGAGTGTATATTCTTTGTTGTATGGTCGACGAAGGTTCCCCATTGGAATCTTGGGCTAGTTGAAGAGATGGAAGATAAATCCCATTCGGGAGAATGGATTCTTTCCCGTAAACCAGAATGTACGGGGAATTTCCTATAGCTTCCTTGGGTGTGACCCTATCGGCCCATATATCTTTATGGAGTAGGTTATGCCAATTTTTTTGGCTATCTTCAACCATCTTCTTCAATATCCTTACTATATTCTTTTTAGTTGATTCTTCCACCCTGTTTCCTTGTGGATAATAATTTGCAGAGTACATAATTATGATTCATTTGTCCAGAGAAAACTCCATCAATAGGGTGGAAGAGAAATACGATTCATTATCAAAGACCAGGATGGAAGGGACACCAAAACTTGTGATTAGATGTTTTTCTATGAATTGGATTACCACCTTCTCGTTTACATGAGTCAGAGGGATGGCCTCTACCCATTTCGTGAAGTAATAGGGGGTGGTTTTTGGATTACTGAGAGGGGGGGTGAATCAGTAATAACGTAATTATAATAATTTTTCTTCAAATGTTATATCAATGTAGAATTATTATCCAATAATGAGCAGTAATAAATAAACAATCACACACATGCACAGTAGACCAGTGTTTTACATGGAAACCCAAATCGGGAGAAAACCACGGAATGATTTTTCTTATATGTCTTGAAGAATTACATTCATTGGAAGCACCAACTTCCTTTTTTTTCCAGCTACAACTGGAAGGAGGCTCCAACCTCCTAGTTTCTCAGGCTACAACCTGAGGGAAGATCCAACTCCCAAAATCTCTGGCTACAACCAGAAGGAGGCTACAACCCCCAATGTTCTCTGGCTACA
>JASDQU010373497.1:0-12170 GCA_032191745.1 Picea mariana
GCACATACTCTATGCACATGATGATGAATTTTCAAGTGGTGGGAGTGTTAGATCATAGATATAGATGACTATCCCTAAGAGGGGATAAGTTTCACTCATGATCCAGACATTCCCATGCCTCTTGGTGGTGCGCTAGGGGAGATAGGTAAAAACAAATTTCAAATTTCAATATTATTTAATATTTAGTTTGTTTGAATAAGTTCAAAAAGTAAAACAAAGATATTTTTAGACAGATTATAGTTAACAAAAGTCTATGAATGCACATATATCAGATAGAGATAGTCATAGGGGTACCCACATCATCAACACAAGGGTCATGGTGAGGCCCAACCAAGTGAAGATGTTGCTTAGATAGAGCGCACCTTACAGAGTGTCCAAAGGAATATAGACCATCTTACGCATCAGATTCCATGGTGTAGATTTAGGACTTGTTGAAGCGGATGTAACGACACATTGTCGGTGTACCACGGGCCTGGGTACAATTATTTTGGTGCCTGGACAATGTTGTTTTATGCTACATAGAAACACATGTGGGGGCAGGGCCCTCGACATATATATATTACAACTCTTTTTGTACTGACCTATATATAAACATTCATGGATAGAGACCCATTTTGTAACTTAAAATCCATATTTTGTTATCATTGGACACAAAAATAATATATATACAAATCTCTTGTTTTCCTTGGTACACAATTGTTATGCACAATTATGTATGTGTTTCTTATTTTATATATGTGACAAATTCCAATCCAATACATAGTTAGTGTGTGCATCATATACATAATTTGCACTTATGAAAACGTGAATATAAGTAATATAATTAAACTATCATTCCAGAATATGTACCTGTAAGAGTCATCGGAGCAACGTGGGATCCTGCACATGGTATTGACCATTTCACTGCGACACCTCCAAATGGGAATCTAGGAGAAATAATAAACATGAGATACAATGCACAATATCATCTCTTAGGAGTTCGATCATGACACTATACTAGAGCACATTATTTGTTGCTAGCCCCAAACAAGCGCCTCCAAACATAGCCACTTGGCCCTCAGGAAAGTAAATCACCAATGTAGCCGAAGTGAGGTTTTGAGTGTGATGACTTGTGCCATCCATGAACCCAACATGGACTGGATATTCCATAGAGATATTCCAATCAAGTAGAAACAATACAAGCGACCAAAAACAAAACTAGATAAAGGACTAAACAAATATTATCTATGAACAATAAATACAATGGGAAAATGCCCGAGCCAGAAATCTCAAGCATAGTACCTCTTCAGGTAGAGTCCATTTCCAGACTCGGTCAACACATTACCTTCATAATTAGATAACCCATAAGCTCCCTTCTGGAGGGCACACCTCACTATGTAAGGACCATGCCACATCAGATTGAACTTTCTTTCCCCTAAAGCATCCTTATCTTGATTGTAAACCAGAACAAGGTCACCCTCAGAAAATCCCTCAGGTGGACATACTTGTCATTTTGAGACTTGACATGCTTCTTATGGGTCTCGTTCATTGTAATAGCATCACAAAGTTTCTAATCTAACTACTCTAGGTGAACAAGATGAGATTTCAATTTTTTTGTGTCAGGTAGAAGCTCAACTATGATCTTTAACGAAGGGATTTCACATTCATTACATGACTGTTTCCACCCCGTGAATGAGTTGGAAAGGAGAAAAAATGGTGGAAGTCTTGACGAAGGTTGAATATGCCCATAATGTTGGATAAAACATAAAATGCCAATTAGACATACTCTTATTGATAATGCATTGGATTATGGTTTTGAGAGACTTGTTCACGACCTCTACTTGACCATTCACTTTAGGATAGTAATCAGAAAAATGCTCCTGCTTAAGTTCCAATTTAGATACTAACTTTGACATCATTTGATTCCGAAAGTGACTACCATGGTTAGTGACAATTTCTATCGGAACTCCGAACCTAGTGATAACCTGATTGAACATAAATAAATCTATATTCTCACCATCATTCACAAAAGTAGGCATGGCCTCTACCGACTTCATAAACTAGTTGACGACCACAATGATATGACGATTCCCCCTAGTTGAAGGCGGGTGGCATGTGGTGAAATCAATTCCCCACTTTGTAAACAAACTGACGGTGACGATGGGAAACAACGAAGTAGGATGCACATGCATTTTCCTAGAAAAAATATGGCAAGGATGACACATTTTGACCACCTCAACACAATCTTTAAATATTGTTGGCCAAAATTACCCGACGTGTAAGATATTTTGGGTTGTATCCAACCCATATAGATGACTTCCACATGCTCCAATATGGAAATAATTTATCACAGAATCTACTTCCTTATGGGTCAAACAATGACGAAGAATTGAATCAACCCCTTGGAGATACAAATTTTCTCCGATAATGAGGTAATTCTTCACCTGATGGAGAATTTGACGCCAGTATTCTCATGAGTAATGCAAAGCAAAATTCAGATTATGGAGACATACAAGGATGTATCCATACCAAGGATCATTGAAAGAGATACGGAACAAATGCTTATCTGGAAAGGAGTATGTGATTATAGTTTCCTCATCCTCCCGGGGAAATTTCGACATCACCTCGAAGAAAAAACAATACTTTTTTGACTTAGCTAAAATAAAATCCAAATTAAATTCTTGTAGAATGAAAATCCACTTGTTGTATTTTCCCCATATTACACGTCGTGTTAGGATGTACTGAAATGGATTGACATCAACTACTATAGTGGTTTTCCGAAGTAAAATATAATGTCCAAATCTCTGGACAATGTGAACAAATGCCAAGGCTAGCTTCTCAACATGCGAATAATTCAGGTTAGGCCCAATTAGACCATGGTTGAGATAATATATGACACAATCTTGCAAGCTATCATCTTCTTGAACCAAGACCATATGAACAATGGATTTTGTTTTTGTGATATACAATTAAGAAGTCCTTGTTGTATTCCAAAGTATTGAGTAGAGGGGAAGACATATGCGCATTCTTAAGCACATAAAAAGATCATTGTGTGAACTCGTCCCAAACAAAGGGAACCCTTGCTTCAACAAGCGCATGAAACAAGTGCATGATCTGAAAATAGGGGCTGACTTGTTATGCTATGCAAGCACCCTCTACTTCATTAAAATAAACTTCAGGACCTTGCTCAATGTCTTAGTTATGCAAGAAGTTTTATGTGTCAATTTCATGCTTCTTTTAAATATTTATGTGTGAGATCTTTGTAAGATTAAATATGTGTTTTAAATAAATACACAACAAACATATCTTGCAGCAAATATAACCAACAAACTCACAACAATAACAAGATGATAAAGGAGTTCACCCCTCTCTGGGCTACATCTCCTTGAGACTCCTTCAATGGACTAGGCTCTCTAGGATTAGTTTGTAAAAAATTATTTTACAAGTTGGTTCTCAACTCCAATGAAAATACTGACTATACCATTGGGTTCAGAATACATAAAAACCCCAGAAATGACTAATAGAACTCTGAAAACGGATCGTGGCTCATCCGGGCATGACCTCTTCTACATGTGGCCTTAAGCTTCCCTGAGCTTCCTTGTGGAAAAAACACCTGTAAAAGTCCTCAAATGCCTCTAAAACCTATCCTAATGTGTTTATAGCATAACAATTAGCCAAAAATGACTATTCAATCACAGAAAACAGACTTGGGATCATCTGAGCATGACCTCCATCAATGAGGGCTTCAAGCTCCCTGGAGCTCTCTGAAAATTCAATGGTGTAAAACCTACAAAATAAGTCTTCAAATGCCTTTGAAAATAGTGCCAATGGATTCAAAACATTCAAAAACCCCTAGCTGGGCTTTTTCGGCACCTCATTTGGCCAAAATATGAAGAAGTTAGGCCTCTTGCCATCTTCCTCCTTCAAGCTTGCTATCTCTGGTTCGCCAAAATGCACCTCTGTGCATCCAACCTAACCTCTGCACTCAATCTCGTGCTAAAACCTAGCACCGGGTGCATAACCAAAAAGCATGCACAACTGTAGAATGGTTAACGGAATTAATCCCCCTAACCGCATAGGTAATTGGGCATATGGTCCATGTGACCGCGCATAAAAGAAAAATGCCCCAATGCCACGGGCGCATGCAGATGTGACAAGTGGCGGGTGTATTGGTGTTATAACCATTTCAAAAACCAAATCTTGCGCGTGTTTTATATGGTGGTCACATGGCGTGTATAGAAATTGTGGGTTGGGGCTAAGCCCTAACTCGACCCCTTGCCGAAATGTACAACAAGGCGAATTCAAATAATTTTCAAAATATTATATAGTGAGAACTATGGTGGGCGCACTGGTTGGTCGGACTTTGTCAAATATTTTTCAATGAGGGAGGTCCGGGGTTCGATCCCCACAAACTCCATAACATTTTAAACAACCAAACCATACCATAATAGGCTGCCAAGTGGCAGCCCACGCCTGGGCCACGTGGCACCAAACCACTTGACCAAAAAGATGCCATGTGTCCACCAATGATTTTCCCAGACTGCCAACTCAGCATTGACATGTCACCACTTGCCACATCAACGTACGACTCTACCACATCATCGTATGACCCTGTCACGTCAGCATCTGTACAGACTGTACAACCAACACATTTTTTTTCCTATTTGACGATTTGAACAGAACGCGATATCTCACTCATATGACATCCGTTTGAACCCGTTCGAGTTGCATTGGGTTCGTGACGATGAGGGCTATGCACCCATTCATTTTGAGGCAATTATAAGAACTTTGATTTTTGAGCAAAATTTTGACCCCTGGTCCAGATTCTAATCACACCTTCCCACTGAAAGGATTTTGGACCCACAAAAGCTTATGATTATCTGCCTAAGCTTCAATACTCTTCTGCTTCCAAGTTCTATCAACTGATTCTACTTGAAAAGTCTTTTTGACAATCACCTAGATACCTTGACATGCCTTGCACTGCAACTGGCTATGTCCATCAACCACTGTTCTCTGGCTGCTGCTGACCCACTGTTCTCTTTGTGCTTGGAAGACTACCAGCCTTCCCACTGAGAATCAAGTCCCTCTTGCGAACTCTTTCACATCAAAACAATTCACTCTACAATGGCTGCAAAAACTTTCCTGCGACATCTTGTCACAAACCAAGAAAACCATCAATCTTGAAAACAAATTTATACAAGACTGAAAATGATGCCAACAAAGTCTTTTTTCTCTTCAAGCAAATGGTTTCATCTTGTACTTCATCAAAGCACAATTTCAAACATTGTGAATTAGATCACAATATCTATGTATTGCATGCCAATGGTAAAACAATAATTGTTGCATTGTATGTAAATGACCTACTCATCTATGGAAGAAATGTTAATTTAATTTTGGGTTTGAAGAAATAGTGAGAAAATGCATTTCATATGACTGACCTTGATGTGTTGCATTTCCTTTTGGGAAAGAAAGTCTTACAAATGGATGATGGTATATTTATTTCTTAGCCTAAATATATGATAACTCTTTTATAGAATTTATGAATGGAAGATTGTAAACCCTGTGGTACACCTTATTAGATGAGACTGAAGCTAACCAAGGAGTGTGATTTTCTAAAACTTGATGCTACACTCATGTTAATCTCTTTCCTTGTTAAATGAAAAATGACCAACATTGGAGAGGTGACAAGAAGATTCTATAATTTTCTCCCTCATTTTAAAAAATGTGGCACTCCTTTTGAGTTTAAGGTTTTCTTGATATCTCTCAATTAATGCAATGGGTGAGTGCTAAGCAGTAAACCCCAAAAAATCTTTCAACTCATAGAAATCTCTTTATAACAAAAAATTTCCCTTTAAAGCACCAAGCTGCCTGAGAAAGGACCAAGAAATCATACTCACTAAAATAAAATAATATAAATATCATCGCAAGATCCTCTAACATATTTTTCTCCTCACTTAAATTGCCTTATTTTAAATAATATAAGTGTAGGGTCAATCACAACTTTGCAAAATGAAGGAAAGAAATAAAAACAATGGCAAGATCAATCAAAGAATTTCAAAAGACTATTTCATTGAAATAGAGATAGAAGAGCCATCTGCTCAAGTTTCCATTGATATAAAACCATACAAAATTCATAAGAAAAAGATGGCCACTTGAATAGTTGTTTGTGAACCAATTTCAAGATTGTTTGAAACAAAGTGCCTTGACAATAGACATAGCCTCTATCAAAATCTCAGTGACTGACAATTAAATGAAAAATTGAATGCATTTTCTCTCGAGGGCAGGGATGGGGCTCCCCTGAAATTGGTATAGATAAGAAATACCTAGAAGAAAACAAGGGGCCTCTAGTCATTCCTCGTTTTTTTCTTTATAAAAGTAGATAGAAATTAACCTAATGAAAATACATGAGGGAAGAAGAAAAGGTGGGGAATTTCATAGAAGGAAGACTTTCAAAATTTGATAATGGATCAAATATGACGCTCTCCATTTTTCATCATATAACTTGACTTGAATAAACTCTAATGTCATTGTGTGTGCCTCATGAACCCTAATTTTCACTTTAACTGAATCTTTATAAGGTCTTATTCACTTTATCTAAAGCCTTATTGACCCATACTTTCATGAAATACCTAATGTGACCCATTGTGACCTCCTTTTCTACTTTCAAAGAAAGTATTTCACTTTGGACCTTGCTCAATTCTATGTGTTGCTCGTACACAATTGATTTAGTTCGAACATTTTCGATCTTTAGGTCATTCAACCATCACCTTATCTCTATTCCTGAGAAGGTGACAAGTCCATCAAATTGTTTAATGAATGTGGTCTTGAAAGTGATCAATTCGAGTCATATTCTTCTTTGGTAAGGGCCCTCTCTTAAGGAATGCTTGAGGATTCATATATTTATTTAATTTCATTAATGCTCTTAAAAAATGATTTACTCCTCCCGTCAATCAATATATCAAAAGTAGTAATCAACTGTTGCAAAATGTCCAATCTAACATCCCACCCAACTCTAATCTATATGAGTTTCACATTTTAAGGGATATTTTCCTTTTAATTTTTTTTCTCATTCATGTCTAGTAGGAATTTGATGAATGTCTCAATGTAAGTCTTACAGAACTCTTGATTATCCTGTACACATTGTCTTATATTATCACTCAAAGAAACAATCTTGGTGGAGATGATAGAGGATTTACTTACTATCTCACAAATATCCATCAACAAATTCACCATTTATTTAATGTTGGTGGCTATTGTTTCTCTTACTCCCTACAATAAACCTTGGTCCTTCCTTGTTCTAGAAATTACATTTGCATTATGTTCTATTTATTGTTTAGGAGTTCTCATGGCTAACGATTGTGTAAACAATGGCATGGATATCAATGTAGATTCCATCAATGATCCTCCTTTTCAACTTGGTTTTCTCATCTATTTTCTCTTGAGCATAATCCCTGAGCATTCCATCGATAGCATCATGTGACCAAAGGGCTCTTTCCATTCCCATTTCCTTAATGTCCAATGATATGTAATTTTTCTCTAATAGCTTCTTCATTTTTACCCTTACCCTCTCCATCTGTTATTTATTATCCCATGGGTCAAAGTCAACATGGTGCACTGTGATTGTGTTATCTTCAAAGACCAGAATCTATGATGGGAGACTTGTTCCTTCAACGTGTTGGATCACAGAGGTGGGGTGAATTAGTAATAGAGTAATATAATATTTTTTAACCATATAATGCAAGTGTTATATCACTGTAGCATTATAATCCAATAATTGCAGAGTAAATAAATAATGAACAAATGAGAAATCATACACATACACAATACATCAGTGTTTTTACATGGAAACCCAAAGCGGGAGAAAACCACATAATATTTTTTCTTATATTTATTGAAGAATTACATTCATTGGAAGCACCAACTTCCTTTGTTTTCCAGCTGCAATTGGAAGGAGGCTCCAACCCCCTAGTTTCTCAGGCTACAACCTGAGGGAAGCTCCAACTCCCCAACTCTTTGGCTACAACCAGAAGGAGGCTACAACCCCCTAAGTTCTCTAGATACAACCGGAAGGTGGCTACAACCACTTATCCTTGCCCTGTCCAAACGCCCTGAAATATAAGTAGAATGATGGAACCACTGTCACACTATCACTGTGAGATATACCACTGTACAATTCTGCAACCTGTACCACTGACCTACAACCAAACTGTACTACTTCCCTGGAATAAACCTGTACCTGAATTGAACATGTATCAACCAAAATACAATAGATACACGACCTGTATTTCTGCAACACGCGAATGTATGCGCCCTATCTATTATGTAGTCCGCGTATGTATGTGACCAAACTATTATGCAACCTATGTATGCCTTCTGAGAACTAGGGTTTTCTTTCTTCTGAAAACTTCTGACCCTCTGTAATTTCTTTCACATAGATATGTAACCTGTCACTGTATCTAGACTGTATATGTACCCTGTGCATGCATCCTCATACATAACCTTTACCTAAAAACTCTATATATCTCTCTAGTCATGTGCCATAAGTGTGTGTAGTCATGAAAAAGTATAATAACCCTCAAATTATCTAGACTTAAAACCCTTTCTGATATTCAACCTCTCAATACATCAACCAATACAATCTCTCAACCATGTACCACAAAAACCCTTAGCCATATGCCAAGAAATACAAGATGTGCCTCAACTCTAACAAGAAGTATCAATGATAAATATACCAGCACTGTATTTTTGTAGATATGACTTATACAAAAGATCCCATGTAGCCACTAGTCTCTCTAGGGAGAATCCTCAAATCTCCATAACCATTTCTCATGCATACATCAAAATCCAACTATTCATAGAAATAAGACATACCTTTTGAACCAATGGATAGATCTAATGTATCTGAGCATTATAGACCTTCCCAGGAGCTTGATCTTGGAATATAGAACCTTTTCATCTTCATATTCTCAAGTTTCCATGTCTTTACCCACATGTAGGCACCCTAATACATTGTCAACCCACATATGTACGCACCCTAATACACTGCCAACCCACATATGTACGCACCCTAATACACTTTCAGCCCGCATACGCCTTAGAAATTAGGGTTTTTTTAGTATTCGTTGTAATTCCGAAACTTTCTCCGTCAACCCTTTGTACTAACTCAGACTTCCGCAACTTCAGATGTATCAATGAGTACTTGCAATAAGCCTTACACAACAAAAGATATTCAATATGTTTAAGTGTGATTAAATGAGAGAGACTTGCCTCTTATTTATACTTTCATGTAGCATCCCACTTTTCTTATTTTAGGGAGTTCTCCATTAACTTTATTATTTAAATAATTTATTTTGCAAACACTTTGACTTTTTGGGGCTTATAGATGATTCATGGGAGTTCTCCAAATTCACATGGCCATAACTCTCTAACCGTGAGGAGTTATGTGACACTCCACATACCACCGAAAATGGCATGACATGTACTATCCATCTAGAATAGTCTTACCTGCAAATATATCAAAACTCATAACATTATCCATAAAAAAAACTTGTTTCAATTACCCAAACCTTTCTTCTACCAGAATTCACTAGCGGACTTTCTTCAAGGGTTGACATCAATGACAACCAATCCAATTAATCAACACAAACAAACTATTTATTTTCAATTGTGCAATGGCTCAGGAAAATATAGTATCAACTTGGTGTTCAACCTCCATGATATAATCAATGACTTTGATCATTTTAGGTTGAGTTGCAGGGTCATTTTAAGGTGACCACTTCCTCTTAGGGAAAACATGCTCTGCTCCATCTTACCTTGAGGCAGGTTTTGGTCATATCCACCATCATTAGAACCATCCTACCTCTCGTGTATTTCTTGGAGGAAGTAGAAAAAATAGGTTTCATTGAAGAAGAAATGACATTTCTCCCAAAATGGGACACAAAAATACCTCTCCTGCTAGTTGATAACCAACCTCTTTGCTTCATATTTGGTGTCTCATGCCTAACATCATCGGTGAAATATCCTTGTATTATTTTTTCTTTAACACTAGTAGTGGAACTAATCAATGTGTGTAAACCACTATGAGTTGTAACTTCATCACTATGACAAACAATAGGTCATTACTCGACCTCAATACCTTCATTATCTCCATCACCCTCAACCTTTTGAATGGAAGAAGGAAAATAGGAGCCATACTTTTTTTTGGTGATAAAAGATTTAAAAATCCCCTTAGGATTGTAACCCTCAATATCCTTAGTGTCCTTTAAATAAAGGGATTGTAAAACCTAAGTCAAATTTTTCATGCAAACCACACTTTTCACCATGAGACATGCAAATCTTAATGGAGTAGTCATGAACCACTTCCTCTTCTTTCCCTCAAAAAATGAGGACCACTTATGGTATTGTCTACAAAACTTACTCAGAAAGAATCTAGTGTCACACATGAATCTAGGTAATAGATATGGTTTCCCCTCGAAACCATAAAGTTAAATGTATGTATTTTTTTCTTCATAAATGAAGTCACCCTTCCATTGAAGAAGGTCTTGGGTTTCTTTTGTTAATCTCACTGGGGAATTCCCAATCAACATCTATCTAAATCTCCCAACAAATAAATCATAAACTCTTTAAAAATTGAAAGGGGCCTTTCATTTCCAAAACATAGGGTACCATAATGGAATAGGCTTTGAGTACACAAAAATATTCCCTTTGGGGGACATATTCTCAAACTAGTTACAAAAGAGAATTGCATATACCAAATATGAGGTCGTAACGAATCTTCAAGTTTTTATAAAATGATCCAACTAGTGAGAAATATCATTTGATATTAGCTCTTCCCAAGCATAGACTACACATTTATTAATCACATAGTACATGACATATAAAACATACCTTGGGACTTTCTACATATTGTCCTAGTCAATAATCTTAGCGAAAAACCATCCAACTTCTTATTTATGGCTCTACCAATTTTGCAATGTAAATTTGGTAGGTAATTACATTCTAGGTGGTTGGATGCACCAACCATTTCCTTAAAATAGAAACATTGTCGCCATTTTCATTCATGGAGGTATTTCCATCTTTAACCTTGAAAACCTTGGTTGGTGCATGTAGTCTCAACATACTTCTAAATGTGGTGTGCATAAGAGAAAAAAGTGACTTACCAAATTCCTTTACTTTCAAAATGTGATGTTTGGCATTGAAATTTTTGGAACACCAATGGAAATTAAATCGAAAATTATATGCTTTAGGAACAAGGCCTACCTTGGATAAACCCAATTTCCACACCTTACAATTCTTTTTCAAATGATCCTCCATATCTAAATATCGTTATCAAAAAATCTAGCACCTTAGTGCAAAACCTTCACAAGGTGCCAAGACTAGTGGAACATTAGAAGTTGTTAATATTGTCATTAGGCAACAACTTCCCTCATTTTAGCGAAGGACGGATCCAACATAATGGAGGCTTCCCTAGTAGCCTATAGGGCTCCAAAGACAAGAAAAAACCAATTCTAAGGCCACCTATATAACTATCCAATTTACTGCCAAAGAAATGTATCAATCAAGTTAAGGATAAGTTGGTTACTCAAAGTAAATTTAAAATTTGGGTTTTATGTATTTTAAGGCTGATTTAGGGGGTTAATAAAGTCACTATTTAATGTAAAATGATCTCCAAACCACTCAAGCCTAAAAATTACTTGTTGGACAAGAATTTTGGATGCAATTTTGAGAAATATTCTAAGGGTTGAGAAAGTGTGCAAGAAAGGCGGATCCAGGATTGGAGTGTGCAGTAAAAGCGCATTTGGCAGTGCATAAGAAGATAAATCAAGGAAATAAAGCAAGGATATGAAGTAGGAAAAACAACATGCATGAGAAAACGAAGGAAAATCAACATGCATGCGCAAAAGTAGGGAAAGCATGCATGAACTATGTGTCGTCATGAGTTGTAATGAGTCATAATGAGTTTTCATAGGGTTTTGGGATAAGCTAGTATAGTTTTGATACGTAAACTTTGTGTATAAATATGTAATGGGTTGGGAAAGAATGGGTTGTTGTTGAAAAAGAGAGAATAGGATGAGAATGAGAGAGAGTCTATGTTTGAAGGTTTAGGAGAGAGTTTGGAGAGAGAGGCTCGCACTATAGAGGGGCTAGGAAGGATGGGAAATGATATCATGATGTATCTATTGTAGCACAGT
>JASDQU010373497.1:22499-34465 GCA_032191745.1 Picea mariana
TGTGTGACATATAAATACCAACTCAAAAGAGGGGACAACAAAAATTGGGAAAGGTGGAGAATGCTATGTATGGGTTGGGATATGGACACTCTACCCCTATTAGGGCCCCCCTCCCCAATAATACAACTCTAACCAAGAGAGTGAGAACACTTATCTAGGAGGTGGATGATAACCACCAAGGTCAAATAATACAAAATGAATAAATTTAGAGCATCATGATACATTATATGATTCGACCAGTTGATCGCTACTTTAATGAAAAGCACATAAACAATTAACCATTATTATGAATCAAGAACCATAATCATCAAATGAGAGTGAGATGAGAAAAATGTGGGAAACATCATCAATCATTTGTCTATGGAGAACCATGGATGTCATATGCAGATTTGCTATCTATAATGTGGATCATATGAGAAAAATATCCTCTGGTTTCCCCTAGACATGAGGGGGTGTTGATACATTTACCTTCTTTTGTACAAACCTTACATTTTCTTGAATTCTTGTTAAAAAATGATCCACCTATGAAAAAGTGGGAGGAACTTTCCTTGTCCATACCAATGTTGTGCCTTTATGCATCTTGCAAAAGCATTATAATGCGAAGGCGGAGAGAACTTCCCATAAAAGATTACCCACTCATGGTCACAATCTTCCTACACTCTACATCATGCATTTTTTTCCCCCTCATTTCACATTTCTGAGTTATGCACTTAGTTTAGTTTCCCAACACCCTTCGATGCCCCATGTAGAGGAATAACGCTTGACCCATTCTCCTGGATCTGCATGTCTTCCTACATCTTGCATTCCACATGGAGAACAATTTCTATGGCACATATTTCATGCATCTTTCACATGACAAGGACATCTGTTTTTAATTAACAAGGATTATTTTTTGCACATCCCCCCCAAGTATTTCACACACAAATTACAGTTACCATTAATGAATGACATGCACTGAATGTACAATGAGGCAAGTATGAAAAAATGGGTTTGATTACTAATCAATGATTACTTGGGTGTCTATCAGATGGAAAATCTAATTTATACATGTAATCTTCACTTATATCTAAGTACATTAAAAGTGAAAGAGATGACGAGTAGGAAAAGGAGGGAACCATTTTGTGTTGACACAATGAACTATCTAGCCTATGAAAGTGGGGATTTCTAGTGGTCTATAAACTACAAGTGATATTTTGAGCTCTCCCAAGAAGAGAAGATTATGAACAAAGTGTGGACATCTAGGATAGCCAAAGTTAGGTGCATGGCCGAAGTATTTGATTTTAGAGAGATGTTATCATGATGTTCTAGGAGGTTTGATTCTAAGAAAAAAATGGTCAAGGTAAAGGAAAGTGGAAATACCCATGTCCCCTTGACTTTGAATACATTTAGAAGGATGTTGTGACTTCCATTACAAAACAGAGTCATTAGGCTCTCTGAAGAAGATTCTTTCTTGGAATCTCAGGGTGGCAGGACAAATTTGATCAAGGATTTTCTAGTTCAACCATTTGTCGGGCTACCTAATCCCAACAAGATTAACATATACATGTTATCCCAACCATACAATGAGTTTGCATGGCTCTTTGCACACTTGGTGGGTCAATAATCGACTGCCTATGTCCCTAGGTATGCCATTTATGTTCTACATTTCTTTGTATGAGTGGGGGTGGTTTTTGACTGGGCCAACACTATCTCTAATGAGATTTAATTCCCACCATATTTCACATTTCATTAAAACCAAAAGGTTATTCATGAACTCTTATATTTTTTCTCTCTATTTCACTGTAACACATTTTAGGGGATTCCCCCAAGAGGTAATGTCAATTTAAATGATGAATGAGATTAGTTTTGGTATCCCATGTTAAGGAGACATGAGCATTTTTATGAGACAGGCTCATAGAGACAGTTGTAAACTTTCTTGTCGAAAAATGAGTATATATATTTGAGGAAATATTCACAAACATAACTTTTTGGTTTTGAAGGGAAACCATTCTTCCTTCCCCATTTTGTATGTGACATATTTTTCATTTATAAGTTGTTTAGACAATACAAAGTGTGGTCTACTCTCTTCAATAAAAAGAAAAAGTGGCAATTCATTCCCATGCCTTTTGACATGGATGGTACTTTAGTGAAAAGTTCATCTAACTTGGTTGAGATGGATGCATACTTTGAGTCTTTCCATATGAAGGAGCTTGAAGGATGTAAAGGTTTTAATCCAGAAGGAATTTTCATGGCTCACATAGTTTCACTCGGTTATAATTCTTCTTACAGAGGAAATCATAGAGGGAGAATATGGTAACAAAGACACACACATGTGTACAATGGTGGTCGCTACAACCAATAAAATTGTTTCGAAGAAGAAGAAGAAGGTCACCTACAATGATACAAACACATGAGTAAGTTCAAATACTCATGTAAAGAGGGGCCCTATCCAAGAGGAAGTTGACCAGCCTCAACACAGACAGAGAGGTATACCCATGACTAGTGCTAATGGTGGTTTTATTGGTCATTCCCACAAGGGTTCCTCTTCTAGTCATAAAAATCATGAAGTTACTACAAAAGGAAGAGATAATAATGAAGGATGTGTGGGTGATGGAGATGACAGAGACCCCCCTCGACATTAGTTNATTCAATCACACATATTTCCAAGAGAAAAAATAACATAGGTGAAAGGGACACTCAAGACCCTGGGGAATTGAAAGTGAACATAACATACATGGATGTTGATAATGTTGATGAACAAATGTTGAAATGTTATATCACTGTAGCATACATGGAAGTTGATAATGTTGAAATGTTATATCACTGTAGCATTATAATACAATAATTGCAGAGTAAATAAACAATGAACAAATGAACAATCATACACATACACAATACACCAGTGTTTTTACATGGAAACCCAAAACGGGAGAAAACCACAAAATATTTTTTCTTATATGTATTGAAGAATTACATTCATTGGAAGCACCAACTTCCTTTGTTTTCCAGCTGCAACTGNAGGAGGCTCTAACCCCCTAGTTTCTCAGGCTACAACCTGAGGGAAGCTCCAACTCCCCAATTCTCTGGCTACAACTAGAAGGAGGCTACAACCCCCTAAGTTCTTTGGATACAACCAGAAGGTGGCTACAACCACTTATCCTTGCCCTGTCCAAACTCCCTGAAATATAAGTAGAATGATGGAACCACTGTCACACTATCACTGTGAGATATACCACTGTACAATTCTACCAACCTGTACCACTGACCTACAACCAACCTGTACTACTACCCTGCAATAAACTTGAACCTGAATTGAACATGTATCAACCAAAATACAATAGATACATGACCTGTATTTCTGCAACATGCGTATGTACACGCCCTATCTATTATGCAGCCCGTGTATGTACGCGACCAAACTATTATGAAGCCTGTGTATGCCTTTTGAGAACTAGGGTTTTCTTTCTTTTGAAAACTTCTAACCCTCTGTAATTTCTTTCACATAGATATGTAACTTGTCACTGTATCCAGACTGTATATGTACCCTGTGCATGCATCCTCATACATAAACTTTACCCAAAAACTCTATATATCTCTCTAGTCATGTGCCATAAGTGTGTGTAATCATGAACAAGTATAATAACCCTCAGATTATCTAGACTTCAAACCCTTTTTGATATTCATCCTCTCAATACATCAACCAATACAATCTCTCAACCATGTACCACAAAAACCCTTAGCCATATGCCAAGAAATACAAGATGTGACTCAACTCTAACAAGAAGTATCAATGATAAATATACCAGCATTGTATTTCTGTAAATATGAATTATACAAAAGATCCCATGAAGCCACTAGTCTCTCTAGGGAGAATCCTCAAATCTTCATAACCATTTCTCATGCATACATCAAAATCCAACTATTCATAGAAATAAGACATACCTTTTGAACCAATGGATAGATCTGATGTATCTGAGCATTGTAGACCTTCCCGGGAGATTGACCTCAGAATATAGAACCTTTTCATCTTCATCTTCTCAAGTTTCCATGTCTTTACCCACATGTAGGCACCCTAATACACTGTCAGCCTACATATGTACGCACCCTAATACCCTGTCAACCCACATATGAACGCACCCTAATACACTATCAGCCCGCGTACGCCTTAGAAATTAGGCTTTTTTTAGTATTCGTTGTAATTCTGAAACTTTCTCCATCAACCCTTCATACTAACTCAGACTTTCACAACTTCAGATGTATCAATGAGTACTTGCAATAAGCCTTACACAACAAAAGATATCCAATATGTTCAAGTGTGATTAAATGAGAGAGACTTGCCTCTTCTTTATACTTTCATGTAGCATCCCACTTTTCTTATTTTAGGGAGTTCTCCATTAACTTTATTATTTAAATAATTTCTTTTGCAAACACTTTGACTTTTTGGGGCTTATAGATGACTCATGGGGGTTCTCCAACTTCACATGGCCATAACTCTCTAACCGTGAGGAGTTATGTGACGTTCCACATACCATAGAAAATGGCATGACAAGTACTATCCATCTAGAATAGTCTTACCTACAAATATATCAAAAATCATACCATTATCCATGAAAAAAACTTGGGTCAATTACCCAAACCTTTCTTCTACCAGAATTCGCTACCAGACTTTCTTTAAGGGTTGACATCAATGACAACCAATCCAATTAATCAACACAATCAAACTATTTATTTTCAATTGTGCAATGGCTCAGGAAAATATAGTATCAACTTGGTGTTCAACCTCCATGATATAATCAATGACTTTGATCATTTTAGGTTGAGTTGCAAGGTCATTTTTAGGTGACCCCTTCCTCTTAGGGAAAACATGCTCTTCTCCATCTTACCTTGAGGTGGGTTTTGGTCATATCCACCATCATTAGAACCATCCTACCTCCCATGTATTTCTTGGAGGAAGTAGAAAAAATAGGTTTCATTAAAGAAGAAATGGCATTTCTCCCAAAATGGGACACAAAAATACCTCTCCCGCTAGTTGATAACCAACCTCTTTGCTTCATATTTGGTGTCTCATGCCTAACATCATCGGTGAAATATCCTTGTATTATTTTTCCTTTAACACTAGTAGTGGAACTAATCAATGTGCGTAAACCACTATGAGTTGTAACTTCATCACTATGACAAACAATAGGTCCTTAGTCGACCTCAATACCTTCATTATCTCCATCACCCTCGACCTTTTGAATGGAAGAAGGAAAATAGGAGCCACACTTTTGTTTGGTGATAGATTTAAAAATCCCCTTAGGATTGTAACCCTCAATATCCTTAGTGTCCTTTAAATAAAGGGATTATAAACCCTAAGTCAAATTTTTCATGCAAACCACACTTTTCACCATGAGACATGCAAATCTTAATGGAGTAGTCATGAAACACTTCATCTTCTTTCCCTCAAAAAATGAGGACCACTTATGGTATTGTCTACAAAACTTACTCAGAAAGAATCTAGTGTCACACATGAATCTAGGTAATTGATATGGTTTCCCCTCGAAACCATAAAGTTAAATGTATGTATTTTTTTCTTCATAAATGAATTCACCCTTCCATTGAAGAAGGTCTTGGGTTTCTTTTGTTAATCTCACTGGGGAATTCCCAATCAACATCTATCTAAATATCCCAACAAATAAATCATAAACTCTTTAAAAATTGAAAGGGGCCTTTCATTTCCAAAACATAGGGTACCATAATGGAATAGGCTCCGAGTACACAAAAATATTCCCTTTGGGGGACATATTCTCAAACTAGTTACAAAAGAGAATTGCATATACCAAATATGAGGTCATAGTGAATCTTTAAGTTTTTATAAAATGATCCAACTAGTGAGAAATATCATTTGATATTAGCTCTTCCCAAGCATAGACTACACATTTATTAATCACATAGTGCATGACATATAAAACATACCTTGCGACTTTCGACATATTTTCCTAGTCAATAATCTTAGCGAAAAACCTTCCAACCTCTTGTTTATGACTCTACCAAGTTTGCAATGTAAATTTGGTAGGTAATTACATTCTAAGTGGTTGGATGCACCAACCATTTCCTTAAAATAGAAACATTGTCGCCATTTTCATTCATGGAGGTATTTGCATCTTTAACCTTGAAAGCCTTGGTTGGTGCATGGAGTCTCAACATACTTCTAAATGTGGTGTGCATAAGAGAAAAAAGTGACTGACCGAATTCCTTTACTTTCAAAATGTGATGTTTGGCATTGAAATTTTTGGAACACCAATGGAAAATAACTCGAAAATTATATGCTTTAGGAACAAGGCCTACCTTGGATAAACTCAATTTCCACACCTTACAATTATTTTTCAAACGATCCTCCATATCTAAATATTGTTATTACAAAATCTAGCACCTTAGTGCAAAACCTTTACAAGGTGCCAAGACTAGTGGAACATTAGAAGTTGTTAATATTGTCATTAGGCAACAACTTCCCTCATTTTAGTGAAGGACGGATCCAACATAGTGGAGACTTCCCTAGTAGCCTATAGGGCTCCAAAGACAAGACACAATCAATTCTAAGGACACCTATATAACTATCCAATTTACTACCAAAGAGATGTATCAATCAAGTTAAGGATAAGTTGGTTACTCATAGTAAATTTAAAATTTAGGTTTTATGTATTTTAAGGCTGATTTAGGGGGTTAATAAAGTTATTATTTAATGTAAAATGATCTCCAAACGACTCAAGCCTAAAAATTACTTGTTGGACAAGCATTTTGGATGCAATTTTGAGAAATATCCTAAGGGTTGAGGAAGTGTACAAGAAAGGCGGATCTAGGATTGCAGTGTGCAATAAAAGCGCATTTGGTGGTGCATAAGAAGATAAATCAAGGAAATAAAGCAAGGAGATGAAGTAGGAAAAACAACATGCATGAGAAAATGAAGGAAAAGCAACATGCAGGCGCAAAAGTAGGGAAAGCATGCACGAACTATGTGTTTTCATGAGTTGTAATGAGTCATAATGAGTTTTCATAGGATTTTGGGATAAGCTAGTATAGTTTTGATCCATAAACTTTGTGTATAAATATGTAATGGGTTGGGAAAGAATAGGTTGTTGTTGAAAAAGAGAGAATAGGATGTTGACAGAATAGGATGAGAATGAGAGAGAGTCTATGTCTTAAGGTTTAGGAGAGAGTTTGGAGAGAGAGGCTCGCACTGTAGAGGGGCTAGGAAGGATGGGGAATGATATCATGATGTATATATTGTAGCACAGTGTGCAAACTTGAGATGATTGCACGAAGAATAATAAAGAAGCCATCCATTATGGACGTAGCCAAAGGATTGGGTGAACCAAGTTATATTATATGTATGAATGTGTCTTTTTATTTTCTTGTTCATGGATGTTTTGTGTATGCATGATTAGATCTAGATATGTTTGTTATACGAGTGATGTGAAATAATTATGAATGTTCCAGTGAATGGTCTATGTCACAATATGCATTATAATGGTACAGTATAATTGAGTTTACTAATTAATCAAGGGATAAGAGACACAAAATATTGCACACAAGGTATATAAATATCAATGAATATGTTGGTGACCTCACATCCCCTCATCTCTATAAAAACTTGGTTCCTACAACCCCGGTAGATACCTCCGGTGAGACTTCACTTGCATGTAGGTGATGTTGAAAGGGACGGTATCTTAAGGGTTTTGTTGGTTATATAACTTGAACCTAGGGTCTTACAACCGCACACCAACAAATGGTTCCATTGTCGAGACCCGTAATTTGTGATTGAGGGAACGTTTTGGAGGCCAACTATGAAAGATATTTTCAAATGGATGGAAAGAAAGGAATGAGAATTTTCCTAGAAAGAGAATAGAAATCCTAAGATGAGTGATGAAAAATGGTTGCAAGAATATGTGTTTACAGAGTTGCATGGAATTTTCTTTGGTGAATTTCCGATTATTTTAACTCAATAGTTAGAAAGGTTAGTGGAGAATACTGGGAGATGTCGTACTACAACACCAAGGAACTGGACTCCTGAGTTGGTAAGAAAATTGAATTTTGTAAGTAATAAGATTTCCAATGCAGTTGATTTATGGTTGAACAACATAATGGGGGGATATATTACAGAATTTACAGTGGATTGTACCTAGTCATATAGTGTTGTAGAGAGGGATTTCTTTAAGGGTCCACATAGAATTTTTATGAAAGCATTGGGTACCTGGATAAAGATGTTTTTTTGTGAAAAATGTGTGATGACAATGGAATCTAATTGCTAAGGGACTACATGCACATAGGGGAACTAGGGAATGACTAGGGGAAGGTCTAAAGGTAGGAAAGAATGAAGAAATAAATGAAGAAGGAAGGGAGGGACTGAGGACATAGAGAAATGAAGAAGGTACATCAGAAGAGGAAGACAAGTTTGGAGTAGTGCACAGTGGAAGAAGGTACAAGAGGTTGAATACTTGGGCTGAGAAAGGAGAGTCATCCAGTGAGTATGAGAAGAGAGAACCTTGCACACTGATCCATATCATAGAAATACCACACATAGAAGGAGAGGAAGAGGATTCTCATTTCATTTCCACAGTAGAAGAACCAGTAAGTCCTACTCAGGATGGATCCTATGTCAATTCCACAACCCTGTGTGCATCACCGAGATCTGAGGTAACATTTGAGGATTTGTCAAAAGCACTTATAGTTAGAAAATGTAGTCAGAATAGTAGTAGTTCGAGTAGTGGGAGTAGTGCATCGATTCAGAGTCAACCAACATCACCGAGGGGAGGTACTACACAAAACAAAATGGCAAGGTTAGACAACACATTGAGACTACCTGAGTTCCAGGGAGTTGGGTAGAAGGACCCAGAACAACATGTATTTGTATGTGATACAATTTGGACTGCAAAGAATGTCCAAGATGCGGCTATCAAGATTACGCAGTTGGAAACAACATTTAGAGGTCACACATTGGTCCGGTATATGAAACTACAGAGTACTACACCTACAGGAGAAGCTAGGAATTTAGCATAAATTAGACAAGCATTGTTGAAAGAGTTCAAGAAGCCAAAATATGAGTTGCATTACATTACAGAGTTTAAGAAAATCAAACAGGTGCAATCTGAATCAGTTTGGGACCATGATCAAAGATTTAAATATTTGATGGGTAGGTTAACATTCCATATTCCTGATCAACAAAATCATGAATGGTTTATTGCAGGACTATTGCCACACATTTGTTGCCCATTGGTGCAACAAAAGGTTATGTTACATCTTGAATCCTTGGATATTGCAATGAAGCTGGAAGCATCTACTATAGGAGATGGTGGGGGGATGGCACAAGTCCAAACATATTTATATGCCTTGACCATTCAATTAACAGAGATTACAAAAGGGAAGGAGAATCGGGAAAAATTTTGGTGTGTCAAGTGTGGGACTAAAGGCCATCATAAGGATGAATGCCCCGCTTTTGTGCAATATTTGGTGGCTGGAGCACCAAACCTATTATCAGGAGGAGGGTACTGTGAAATATGTAAGAAGTGGGGACATCATCATAAGTTTTTCCATTGATGTAGAAATACCAGAATACACCAAGGAATCTATTTTGTAACTTTTGCAAGTTAGTCAGGCATAAAGAGAAGGATTGTCGCGCATTCGATTTGATGATAGAACGCACTTCAAATATGTGTATAATTCAAGAGGAAAATAATGCAATAGAAGGAGATGGTCTATAGTATAATAATCATAGAGGCTTTAATCCAGGAATTCGAGGATGATTTGGCATAGGTCGTGGCAGAGGACATAGAAGACCAATATTATGATACAATTGTAATAAACCAGGGCACTTATCTCGTGACTTCCTGAATCCTTGTACAAATTGCACATTTTGTAGAGCACTGGAACATGCGACATAATACTATCCTCAACTACTGGCGAAGTGGTAGGCAATAGGGAATCAAAACCAAAACCCAAATTAGAACATACAAAAGATATCAACTGAAAAACACAATGACGGACCTAGAATAGTATTTTCCACATGCGAGGGAGCTAGAACGAGGGATAATGCGATGAATGGAGGGAGGTAGGTTGAGAAATGGGTGAGGAAATCAATAGGACCTATGATGAGATTTGACCCTCAAATAGAAAAGGAGACATATCAGAGGACAAGAAAAGAGATATTAGGACTAGATTTGGGTAGCATAAACATTATATGCACCTCCTGTGGTCGACATGCCTTCGGTCTATGATCATACTATACCATAAAAATCACTTGAGAAGAAAATTACTCTAAGAGAGTTTCTCAAAAGTTACGTAGAATTGATGAAAGATGAAACTGCATTAAATTCATTATGTGAACTGATTGATCATTGCGCACAAGAAATGGAGATTCCTACTATAGAAAGGGTGGTGAATCAGGTACTATGCAAAAAGAGGACCAAAAGAGAGTTCAGAATAAGTGTGCAGATTGGGGAATATGATGTGGAAAATGTCATTTTAGACTTGCATTTCAATGTAATGTGTTACCAAAGAAAACATGGGAAATGATGGGGAAACCCAAGTTAATCTAGTCTCCCATCTAGTTAAGATTGTCAAAGCAACACAAGATAGTACCAATTAGTTGATTGACAGGGATAGTTGTGAATATATATGGGGTGCACGGTATAGAAGACTTCGAAGTCATCAAAATCATGGATGATAGTCAGCCATACCCAACACTAATGGGGTTAAAATGAGCCTTTGAAAATTAGGAAATTATTAATTTGAAGAGGAGGGAAATGATATTAGAGGTATGAGACTTAAAAGTTACTATGCCATTGGATCCAACAGAAGGAACGAGGTACATAGAGCCAACGAGAGGGAATAAAATTGACAACTTGTATAATATGACTACATGAATGGATGAATATGTTAACCCCACTGCAGATGGTACACTAAGTTGGAGAAGCATTAACTCATGTGTGTCGAACTTAGAGCAAGGTATAGAACATTGGAAGCAAAGGATGCAAAAAATATCCACTAGACGATGTGCCCGCATTAATCGATCATTGTGTTGGATTGGAAAAGAGCATGTGACCCACCCAAGTATGATGGTTTGATTGACATAGAATCTTTTGTATATGATTTTGAGTTGTAGATACCCGAACAAAAAAGATTGATGGAATTAGATGTTGTCTTGAAGGCTACTCCAACTAGATGGTGGGTTGCACACAAAGAAGGAATAAAAAACTGGCCGCAGTGTAGAAGAATGATGCAAGTTAGATTCAGTACCAAGGTGGAGTATATTGTGTAGAAGTATATAGGGGTAGGTGCTCCAAAAAATCATGTCGAGAAGTGGAAAAAAATATGGAGATCAATACCAAAGAAGGAATGGATGCACATGTTTGTACATACATTGGATACAATTCCTAAGAATTGGTACCTAGAACTAGAAATGCGCAGAGAAACAACAAATTGGGACCAACTAATTCAAAGGTTTAAGGCAACATTTACATTTGAACATGAATCTCCATTACTGGATGCAACTTTGCATGCCATTAGTACCAAGATCTTTTTAGAAGAAGGGCCAGTGGAGGTAGTACCTATGTGTAGTGCGCAGAGATATTCTATGACTATTCATGAATTAATGGAATGTTATAATGTTGCTAAAGAAGAACAAGACGAGTGTTATAACAAGATTTGCCTCACCTTATGAAATATTACATGGAGAGCCTTTTTCCATTTCCTTATGAAAACTTGAAGTCCCTTTTTGTAAATCCCAGAGATAAAAACATGATTTTTCCACATATACGCGCCCTATCTATATTACAGCATGTGTATACGCAGGTTGTACCACTACAGCCCGCGTACTTCAGGATTTGTGCCCAAAATTAAAAAATGGTGTTGGGTTTCCATGTCACGTCACAAGATCAATGATCCTTGGCCTTCCATATACTGGAAACGTTCTAACTCAACCCTTCAGTTCCACTTGAAGGCTATAAATCGGC
>JASDQU010373497.1:38381-48715 GCA_032191745.1 Picea mariana
ATGGGTTGGGAAAGAATGGGTTGTTGTTGAAAAAGAGAGAATAGGATGAGAATGAGAGAGAGTCTATGTTTGAAGGTTTAGGAGAGAGTTTGGAGAGAGAGGCTCGCACTATAGAGGGGCTAGGAAGGATGGGAAATGATATCATGATGTATCTATTGTAGCACAGTGTACAAGCTTGAGATTATTGCACGAAGAAAAATAAAGAATCCATCCATTGTGGACGTAGCCAAAGGATTGGGTGAACCAAGTTATATTATATGTATGAATTTGTCTTTTTAGTTGCTTTTTCATGGATGTTTTATGTATGCATGATTAGATCTAGATATGTTTGTTATATGAGTGATGTGCAATAATTATGAATGCTCCACTGAATGTTCTATGTCACAATATGCATTATAATGGTACAGTATAATTGAGTTTACTAATTAATAAAGAGATAAGAGACACAAAATATTGCACACAAGGTATATAAATATCAATGAACATGTTGGTGACCTCACATCCCCTCATCTTTGTAGAAACCCGGTTCCTACAGCCCCAGTAGATACCTCAGGTGAGACTTCACTTACATGTAGGTGATGTTGAAAGGGATGGTATCTGAAGGGTTTTATTGGTTATATAATGAGGCAGGAGCATCGCCCACGTCAAGCGAGCTAGCACAGAAGCAAAAAAGACAGCTGGACAACGCCAGCACAAATTTTGAAAGCACCCTGATGTTTGTTGCACCAAACATTAATGTGTAGAGTTAATGAAGTGCACTTGTACATTGTAATGGGCCTTGAGTGGATAAGCTCACGTCCTTAGGAAGATAAGGCATTTAATAGAATTAATGAAAAGTAGATAGGACATTTAATTCTAGATTTGATAGTTTAGAACTCACGAGGGAAATGGATATAGACACCCTCCTTTGTACATTGAAACATATTGAGAGACAGGAGCAAGAAGAGAAGAGCAACAGAGAAGTGTATGAAGAACCTCCATGTATAACTATTGAATTAATAGAAAATCTTTGATTCAATTCCATGGTTGTGTTACTCTCTGTGTATTGTTGATATTATGCTCATGAATGTTTGCTTCTGGTCATACATTTTCTTTTATATGTTGTGTATGTGATTTCATGGTTAAAGTGAAGTCTGGGAAAATAAGGAGTTAGTTTCAATTGTTTCTCTATCTTGAACCAGAGAATTCCTGCAAGGAGTGTAGTTGAATTTTTCCGCAAGGAGTGCGTGACTGCAGGGTTCAGATAGAGGAAACTTTTGTTCTAAGTTCTCATAAGTGCGGATTTGGCACCGGAGCTGTGCAAGGCATGCGCAGGATGGACGCAGACTCAGAGTTGCGATTCTGAGGAAAGGAATTGAAGGAATTCTGCTGCAGGAGTGCGCAGGATCAAAGACTCCAACACTTAGCAGTTGTTGAAGGTTTGTCGCAAGGAGTGCGTGCAACAACTTCTTCCTGAAGGAATTGAAGTCGTCGAAGCTCAGGAGGAGTAGGCCTTCGAACTTGTTGAAGAATTTCACAAAGAGGCTGTGCATCGAAGTGTTCAAGTAGGTGCTGAAACTTTGTGTGCAGGGTGACGAGTTCCGTGGAGGAGCATTTCGTCATTTTGGGGATTTCGTCAGAAAGAACGGACAGTCAGAATTAAGCGAGGAGAAGTCGCAAGAATCCGAGGGCCGTTGGATCTTGCGGAGACTACAGTGCAGGAGCGGAAGAAGGTTCGAAGCCCAAGGGAGCAGAAGTGTCAAGCAGAATCACGAGGAGCGTGAGTTCTACTCAAGGGTCGGCATATCGGGCCATCGTGAGAAAAGAGCGGAAGATTTGACAATAGAAGTCACGATATAGCGAGATGTGAAGTCTCGACGTTTGCGTGGATAGTGTGGACCACAGCAGGGTGACGTGGCAGGTGACGCGGGATATCGGCGTTCGACATCTCAGGTCTCAGGAGCCAACGAGAAGGTAGATTGACCTCGCGAGTGGCGAAGTCGCAAGGGAGCGAGGTTGAGAGTTCGGCGTTTCAGCGCATCGCGTATCGGAGGTTGAAACCTTAAATGTTGGGGGTCGCGATTCGCAAAGTTGCGATAGGGCCGAAGTTTTGATAGAAGCGGAAGAAGGTCAGCGTTGACTAGCATCTCGGGTCTCGGAGGTTCGGGAACCCAGAGATAGACTGTGAGCTCGCAGAGCCGTGAGTTCCAATTTTCCCGACAGTGAACAAAGGGGAAGTCGTGTGAAGGAACTATGGGTGCAGATCTTCCGATAGGAAGATAGAAGAGCATTTGATGCTCTTCGGGCTGAAAGAAGAGAAGGTCCTGGAGGAGGCGATCGTGCTCCGAGGAGTGCGGGTTGCTTCCATATAACTTGAACCTAGGGTCTTACAACCGCACGCCAACAAATGGTTCCATTATCAGGACCCATAATTTGTGATTGAGGGAACGTTTTGGAGGCCAATTATGAAAGAGATTTTCAAATGGATGGAAAGGAAGGAACAAGAATTTTCCTAGAAAGAGAATAGAAATCCTCAGTTGAGTGATGAAAAATGGTTGCAACAATATGTGTTTACAGAGTTGCATGGAATTTTCTTTGGTGAATTTCCGATTATTTTAACTGAATATTTAGAAAGGTTAGTGGAGAATACTAGGAGATGTCGTGCTACAACACCGAGGAACTGGACTCATGAGTTGGTAAGAAAATTGAATTTTGTAAGTAATAAGATTTCCAATGCAGATGATTTATGGTTGAACAACATACTGGGGGGATATATTACAGAATTTGCAGTGGATTGTACCTAGTCATATAGTGTTGTAGAGAGGGATTTCTTTAAGGGTCCGCATAGAATTTTTATGAAAGCATTGGGTACCTGGATAAAGATGTTTTTTTGCGAAAAATGTGTGATGACAATGGAATCTAATTGCTAAGGGCCTACATGCACATAGGGGAACTGGGGAATGACTAGGGGAAGGTCTAAAGGTAGGAAAGAATGAAGAAATAAATGAAGAAGGAAGGGAGGGACTGAGGACGTAGAGAAATGAAGAAGGTGAATCAAAAGAGGAAGACAATTTTGGAGTAATGCATAGTGGAAGAAGGTGCAAGAGGTTGAATACTTGGGATGAGAAAGGAGAGTCGTGCAGTGAGAATGAGAAGAGAGAACCTTGCACACTAATCCATATCATAGAAATACCACACATAGAAGGAGAGGAAGAGGATTCTCATTTCATTTCCACAGTAGGAGAACCAGTAAGTCCTACTCAAGATGGATCCTATGTCAATTCCACAACCCTGTGTGCATTACTAAGATCTGAGGTAACATTTGAGGATTTGTCAAAAGCACTTATAGTTAGAAAATGTAGTCAGAATAGTAGTAGTTCGAGTAGTGGGAGCAGTGCATTGAGTCAGATTCAACCAACATCACCGAGGGGAGGTACTACACAAAACAAAATGGCAAGGTTAGACAACACATTGAGACTACCTAAGTTCCAGGGAGTTGGGTAGGAGGACCCATAACAACATGTACTTGTATGTGATACAATTTGGACTGCAAAGAATGTCCAAGATGAGGCTATCAAGATTGCACAGTTGGAAACAACATTTAGAGGTTGCACATTGGTCTGGTATATGAAACTACATAGTACTACACCTACAGGACAAGCTAGGACTTTAGTAGAAATTAGACAAGCATTGTTGAAAGAGTTCAAGAATCCAAAATATGAGTTGCATTACATTACAGAGTTTAAGAAAATCAAACAGGTGCAATCTGAATCAGTTTGGGGCCAGGATCAAAGATTTAAATATGTGATGGGTAGGTTGACATTCCATATTCCTGATCAACAACACTAGGAATGGTTTATTGCAGGACTGTTGCCACACATTCGTTGCCCATTGGTGCAACAAAAGGTCATGTCACATCCTGAATCCTTGAATATTGCGATGAAGCTAGAAGCATCTACTGTAGGAGATGGTGGGGGTTGGCCCAAGTCCAAACATAGTTATATGCCTTGATCAATCAATTAACAAAGATTACAAAAGGGAAGGAGAATCGGGAAAAAGTTTGGTGTGCCAAGTGTGGGACTAAAGGCCATCATAAGGATGAATGCCCCGGTTTTGTGCAATATTTGGTGGCTGGAACACCGAACCCATTATTAGGAGGAGGATACTGTGAAATATGTAAGAAGTGGGGACATCATCATAAGTTTTTCCATCGCTGTAGAAATACCAGAATACACCAAGGAATCTATTTTGTAACTTTTGCAAGTTAGTCGAGCATAAAGAGAAGGATTTTCGCGCATTCAATTTGATGATAGAATGCACTTCAAATATGTGTATAATTCAAGAGGAAAATGATGCGACATAAGGAGATGGTCCATGGTATAATAATCATAGAGGCTTTAATCTAGGAATCCGAGGATGATTTGGCATAGGTCGTGGCAGAGGATGTAGAAGACCAATATTATGATACAATTGTAATAAACTAGGGCACTTAGCTCGTGACTTCCCGAATCCTTGTACAAATTGCACATTTTGTAGAGCACTGGAACATGCGACATAATATTATCCTCAACTACTGGCGAAGTGGTAGGCAATAGGGAATCAAAACCAAAACCCAAATTAGAACATACAAAATATATCAATTGAAAAACACAATGACAGACCTAGAATAGTATTTTCCACATGCGGGGGAGCTAGAACGAGGGATAATGCAATGAATGGAGGGAGGTAGGATGAGAAATGGGTGAGGAAATCAATAGGACCTATGATGAGATTTGACCCTCAAATAGAAAAGGAGACATATCAGAGGATAAGAAAAGAGATATTAGGACTGGATTTGGGTAGCATAAACATTATATGCACCTCCTGTGGTAGACATGCCTCCGGTCTATGATCATACTATACCATAAAAATCGCTTGAGAAGAAAAGTACTCTAAGAGAGTTTCTCAAAAGTTACGTAGAATTGATGAAAGATGAAACTGCATTAAATTCATTATGTGAACTGATTGATCATTGTGCACAAGAAAGGGAGATTCCTAATACACAAAGGGTAGTGAATCAGGTACTACGCAAAAAGAGGACCAAAAGAGAGTTCAAAATAAGTGTGCAGATTGGGGAATATCATGTGGAAAATGTCATTTTAGACTTGGATTTCAATGTAAATGTGTTACCAAAGAAAACATGGGAAACAATGGGGAAACCCAAGTTAATCTGGTCTCCCATCTAGTTAAGATTGGCAAAGAAACACAAGATAGTACCAATTAGCCGATTGAAAGGGATAGTTCTGAATATAGATGGGGTGCGTGGTATAGAAGACTTCGAAGTCATCAAAAACGTGGATGATAGTCAGCCATATCCAACACTAATGGGGTTAGAATGGGCCTTTGAAAATTAGGAAATTATTAATCTGAAGAGGAGGGAAATGATATTAGAGGTAGGAGACTTAAAAGTTACTGTGCCATTGGATCTGACAGAAAGAATGAGGTACATAGAGCCAACGAGAGGGAACAAAATTGACAACTTGTATAATATGACTACATGAATGGATGAATATGTTAACCCCACTGCAGATGGTACACTAAGTTGGAGAATCATTAACTCATGTGCGTCAAACTTAGAGCAAGGTCTAGAACATTGGAAGCAAAGGATGCACAAAATATCCACTAGACGATGTGCCTGCATTAATCGATCATTGCGTTGGATTGGAAAAGAGAATGTGACCCACCCAAGTATGATGGTTTGACTGACATAGAATCTTTTGTATATGATTTTGAGTTGTAGATACTCGAACAAAAAATATTGATGGAATTAGATGTTTCCTTGAAGGCTACTCCAACTAGATGGTGGGCTGCACATAAAGAAGGAATAAAAAACTGGCCACGGTGTAGAAGATTGATGCAAGTTAGATTCAATACCAAGGTGGAGTATATTGTGTAGAAGTATATATGGGTAGGTGCTCCAAAAAATCATGTCGAGAAGTGGAAAAAAATATGGAGATTGATACCAAAGAAGGAATGGATGCACAGGTTTGTACATACATTGGAAACAATTCCTAAGAATTAGTACCTAGAACTAGAAATGCGCAAAGAAATAACAAATTGGGACCAACTAATTCAAAGGTTTAAGGTAACATTTACATTTGAACATGAATCTCCATTACTAGATCCAGTGTTGCATGCCATTAGTACCAAGATCTTTTTAGAAGAAGGGCCAGTGGAGGTAGTACCTATGTGTAGTCTGCATAGATATTCTATGACTATTCATGAATTAATGGAATGTTATAATGTTGCTAAAGAAGAACAAGATGAGTGTTATAGCAAGATTTTCCTCACCTTATGCAATCTTACATAGAGGGCCTTTTTCCATTTCCCTATGAAAACTTGAAGTCCCTTTTTGCAAATCCCAGATATAAAAACATGATTTTTCCACATATACGCACCCTACCTATATTACAACATGTGTATATGTAGGTTGTACCACTACAGCCCGCGTACTTCGGGATTTGTGCCCAAAATTAAAAAATGGTGTTGGGTTTTCATGTCACGTCACAAGATCAATGATCCTTGGCCTTCCATATACTGAAAATGTTCCAACTCTACCCTTCAGTTCCACTTGAAGGCTATAAATGGGCCAAATCCAAAATATGGAAAAGAGGAGAAAGAATTCAACTTTGAGAGCAAAGTTACTCTGGAGAAATTATTCACTTCACATTGAGTTTACATCCCTTTGTCCTTTAAGTTTGAACACATTGTTCAACCCCCAAGCTCTTCCCTTATTGATTGAGAACTTCATTGTCTCTCTTATATGAGCTTGCCTTTGGTGGAGGATTGAAGTGGTGGAGGCCCAGCTGGAAGGAACTTAGTTTTTCAGTTCTGAACCATGCTGACATGAAAGTTTGTAACTCATTCACTTACGTTGATTATATCTTAATAGAAATACTCTTTTCTCGTCCAATTAATACTTCACAAATATTTGAATTATTATTCCATAGGCTTATTTGTTATGAATGTTGATGGATTATGCTATTAAATGTGTTAACATTATATATTATCACCATATGCTTGCGTTACTTGGTTGTTGAGGACTAGTTGCAGGTATATTGCTTTGGGTCAAGTGCTCAACGGTGGACTTCATCAAACTTTTGGACGAGGTAAGCCTCTTATCTTGTCTTGTTAGCATATTTTTTTATATAACATACTTGAGATTAGAGTTGATTTCTGCAGTCATTTCCGTCTTTTGTGGTTTACCCCTGGCCATAGAGAGATTTTCCTCGTAACAACGTGGAATAAACAAGTAACTGAAACTGAGGGGGAACACGTAGCAGAAGGACCATGGCTTGAAAATGTTGCATATGCACAACCACTAAAGGCACAAAAGATAAATATTGGGACAAAAGAAAATCCAAAGTTTGCGCAGATAAGCGATTATTGGAATGTTGAAACTATGGAGAAGATTGTAGATTTACTACATGAGTATCAAGATATATTCTCAGCCACATTCTCGAAAATGAAAGGGATATATGGGGAGTTAGGATAATAGGATATCCCTTTGCAACTAGGTGCTAAGCCAGTAAGATAGAGACCTTACAGACTGAATCTGAAATACAAAGAAAAGGTAAAGGAAGAGATAGACCAAATTTTAGAAGAAGGAATATTTATTAAACAAGTCGTGGATTCATAATCAATAAGTCCAATGGTAATTCAAGATAAGAAAACAAGGGGAATCAAGATTTTTGTAGACCTAAGGAAGATAAATGAAGCATGTCTGCATGATCCATTTCCAACACCATTTACATATGAAGTGCTAGAGAATGTAGGAGGGTAGAAGGCCTATTCTTGCACAGATGGATTTTCAGGATATCACCAGATTAAGATTGCATAGGAAGATGGACATAAGAATACCTTTGCGACAAAGTGAGAAATCTATCAGTACACATTAATGCCTTTTGGGCTGAAGAATGCACTTGTAGTTTTTTCAAGAGTAGTTGTTGTAGCTTTTAAGGAATTTATTCATAAGTTCCTTGAAGTTTACTTAGATGATTGGTCTGTGTTTAGTCTATTGAAATATCACATAGAAGTACATAGGTTAATGTTGGATAGGTGTATACAATGTCATATTTCACTGAATTTATTGAAATGTGTTTTCTATGTGCCTTTTGGAATATTTTAGGGTCATGTGGTATGTAAGCAGGGCTTATTAGTGGATGTTTCCAAGGTTGCAGGGATCTTGGACTTACAACCACCCACATCAGTCAGATAGTTGAGAGAAACCCTTGGTCATATAGGATACTACAAGAATTTCATTAAGGGTTATGCATAGATTACAACACCTATGGAGAAGTTATTGAAGAAATAAGTTAAGTTCTAATGGAATGAGGACTATCAGAAAGGTTTGGATATATTGAAGTAAAAATTAGTGATTGTGCCAATTTTGATATTTCTAGATTGGAAGAAGGAATTTCATGTTCATGAAGATGCATCATCCATAGATTTTGGCACAATATTATCTCATCCAGGAGAAGGATACATAGACCATCCAATTGTATTTGCAAGAAGGAAGCTGTCAACAATAGAAAATAATTACACTACCACATAATGAGAAGGATTAACAATGGTATATGCACTACAGAATTTTAGACATTATTTGTTGGGTTCTAATTTTAATATGTATACAGACCATTCTTCACTAAGATACTTAGTGAACAAGCCAATGTTGGGGGGGAAAATATGCAGATGTTTGTTGTTGTTCCATGAATATGATTTTGAGGTTGTTGTGAAATCATGGAAGTTGAATGCAGGACTAGCTCACTTATCACGCATACTATCAGGAGAAGATGCAAGGAATATAGATGAAAACTTTCAAGATGCACATTTATTTGCAGTTAAAATGGTGGATGACTACTTCACAGACATTGTCTAGTTTTTATGTACAGGAATGGCCCTGTCAGACATGATAGTTGCACAAAATAAATAGTTAGTGGTTAAATCAATGAACTACCAACTAATTGTAGGGAAATTATAAAAGTTAGGTGCAGATGGAATTTTAAGATGATGTGTGTTAGAGAATGAAATAAAAATTATACTCTCCTAATTGCACGAAGGAATTGCAGGACACTATGTAGGTAAAGAGACCATGAAGAAGATTTTGTGCACAGGGCCCTGGTGGCCCACACTTCACAAGGATGCTAAAGAATGCTGTCAAACATGTGATTTTTTTCAAAGGGTGGGAAATCCATCCAGACTTTGTTGGACCGATCAAACCACCAACAAGAAGATCATGATCTAGTTATATAATCACTACGACAAAGTATCTGACTAGATGGGAAGAAGTGTCACCATTCATAAACTGCACTGTGAAGACTGTTGCATGGTTTCTATTTGAGAATGTAGTTACATGAGTTGGATGCCCACACATTCTAATAAGTGATCATGGGAAACACTTCTTGAATAAGATGATTGCAACATTGACTAAGGAATGCCAAATTCATCATCAACAGAGTACGTTGTATCACCCTCAATCCAATGGGATAGTAGAAGCATTTAATAAAATTCTGGAGAGCGCTTTGACAAAGATATGCAATGTAGGAAGGGATGATTGGGGTTTGAGGATCCCTGCAGTATTATGGGAATATAGAACTACAAGTAAAAATTTGACCAGACAAACACCCTTTAGGTTTGTCTATGGGAAAGAAGCAATAATACCGATGGAGTTTATTATCCCTAGCCTACACGTTGCAATGATTACTAATCTTTTAGACTCTGGTGCAGTAGAGGAGAGATTGTCACAGTTGCTACAACTTGAGGAAGACTCATTTGTGGAAAAGCACGCAAGAACTATATGTTGTCATGAGTTGTAATGAGTCATAATGAGTTGTCATAGGGTTGTGGGATAAGCTAGTAGAGTTTTGAGCCCTAAAATTTGTTTATAAATATGTAATGGGTCAAAAAATAATAGGTTGTTATTGAAACAGAGAGAATAGGTTGTTGAGAGAATAGGTTGATAATGAGAGAGAGTCTATGTCTGAAGATTTAGGAGAGAGTTTGTAGAGAGAGGCTCGCACTGTAGAGCGGATAGGCAGGATGGGAAATGATATCATGATGTATATATTGTAGCGCAGTTTTCAAGCATGAGATGATTGCACGAAGAATAATAAATAAGAAAATTGTTGTGGACGTAGCCCAAGGATTGACTGAACCACGCTAAATTCTATGGATTATGAAGCATGAACCTATATGTGTGACATATGAATACCAACTCAAAATAGGGGACAATAGAGATTGGGAAATATGGAGAATGTTATGTATGTATTGGGATATGGACACACTACCCCTATAAAATCCTCCCCCCCCCCCAACAC
>JASDQU010373498.1:13122-26050 GCA_032191745.1 Picea mariana
ATAACAGATTTTCATAATAAAGACAAAGTTGTGCTTTCTTTCTTTTCACCTAAGTATCTTGGAAGTAGGCGTGACATATTCCTTTTAGATCCTCCATATGAAGAAATTAATGAACACTTAGAGAATTGTCAGGAGGATGGGGCATTTCAGCCTTGGCTGATGGTTATTTCATTTCCTTGTAATCTTGACAAGTTTTTCAAACTTACTTACACTCGCTCATGCCATTATGACCCTTATCACGACAAGATTGCACAATGGCTGGAGGATTCATATATCAAGAATATTCAAGGGAATGGTAAGATCATGCTTACTTTGTTTTTAGATGATGATCATGAAGGTAAGCGTGATATGTTTTTGTCATTTTTTGATATATTACCATTCTTATTAATAATGTTTGATTTTGTTTCCATTGCAAGATTGGAGTTACTCCAATGGCTACATTGGAAGCATGACTTCACATAGTATCTTGATTGGTTTAATAGTTAGGGTAGGTTTAGGAATAGGTTTTCTTGCAATTTTATTTCTCACTATTTCTCTTTGTAATAATGTAGTCATGAATGCAAGTGGGCACACCACGAGAACCATAATACGACTGTTATCAGGGAAGTTCGCTTGATCTTTTTCTCTTTGCTTTTAGTTGAATATTTATTTTCAAAAAACACAGTATCGTCATGAAAATCTTAAATGGAAAGTAAAGAGATAAATAAATCTGAATCAACCCTGACCCAAGGTACCATGAGTAGGACTGCTTTCGCATCAAACAGGATTTTTCTACTTTCTTTCAGTCTCCCAAGGGATTTTTACATGATGTTTTCCGATGCACCTTCTGTACATTTTTTTTTTGTTTGGATTTCTTTGCTTTCCAATTTTTCTTCGCTGGTGTGTTTTGTTTCCATTTATGTTTATCAGTCTTTATTTTTGAAACACACATGCCTACATCATGAACTGTTTGGACAAAGAGAACAAAAAATTTTCTCCTCTGAAATGACTGCTGAAGGTTGTTTAAACATCAATTATGATATTTTTCTGAAGTTTACAACCATGTTAAAGAAAGCTTGTTGTTTAAAAAGTGTTTCTTGATTTCAATCTGTAATTGAAGCTTTTCATGATTATCCATAAAAAATTCTTCTTACGCTGTCTCTGTTCCTTAAGAGAACAACTCAAAGATGTCTCCCCGCCTTCGAAGGTCGGTTTATCAATAAACCATCTCTAGATCTTAATGAAGGATAGTTTAAAATTTTTTCTCAAGGTCTGTGATTTATTAAAATATGTCCAAAATATCGCAATTTTCAGCGTCACCCCGCTCAATTATATATCTTTAAAAAACCAAATAAATCATTAAAGAGCTGTGGGAAGTGCTTGTAAACCCATCGGGATACTGAACAGGTCTGCTGGCAGTGGGTAAATACATGCATGGCACCAAGATAACTTCACCGGGGTACTGAACAGGCCCGCTGGCAGCGAAGCAATGTCGGGTATATGAAAATTTTCAGATATGGAATCTCTTGACCTTAAATGTCCTTTATTCTGATCTGGAACTTCTTGGCAGGATACAGATATTGGAGTGGGTTAATTGGCAACCCTGTCGAGACTATGGACGCCTGTTGGCAACAGTGGCTCTGTCAACAATATTAGAGATTTTATCCTTAATATTGTGACTCGCTTTTGTCAAGATTGTTATAAGTTTTCATCTTTTAAAATAACAAGCTGAAATTTTTATGATTGATGATGATGTTCAAACAGTTTTCTGGTTGTTTTTGAGTTGGAATTTGTCTCATTATCCTAATCTGGACTTGTTCATTTGGTAGAGATAACTGCTTCTCCCAGTGTGTCGCCATTGTTGGCAGTCGTATTAATTCCTATCTTTTCCTTACAAGCTGCCTACACAAGGGTTTTGAACCCTCAATACTCGTCGCAACTTTTTAAAAAAAACCACATTATTATCTTTCGCTTTCGCATACCTATTTTTCGTTTTCATTTTCACGACTGCAAGCATGGAAACCTAGAGTTGGAAGTCATGTTGATTGCATTAAAATGATCTTTTGGATTGTTATAAATCTTTTTGTTTATGTGGTCATAACTCTTTTACCTCCAACTCACTACTGGTCACACATTTATCAAAACACCAAACCTCCACTCACTTTGCATTTGACCATTGTCAATATGGTTTCGATTTAGCAATGGTTATATGATATTTTGGTGTCTTTGATCAAATCCTTGGTGTAATGGTTTTATTGAACACATTAATTTTGGGGTCAAATCGTTGGTGCAATGTTAGACATATTGGTGTTCTTTTAAATCATGCAAATGACATTGTTTATTCAACATTTGGATCAATTTTTGGCTATGTATGTCATGGTTTTCAATGGTTATTCGTTTGACATGTTGTTTACAATGATTTTTATATACACTCTTGTGATTTGAATCTAACATTTCACCAAGGCACCGTTGATTGTACAACCGACGTGATAGTTTTCCATGGTCCCAAATTACTACACCACCCTCGCACGCATAAGCATTAACGTTTGATCATGCATTGCGGGCTGCCTTTGTTTGTTTTGGGGAAAACCTGCAGAAAAATGGTTCTGTATCTACCCTGTCAAACCCTCTCGCCGATTACCCTGTTGATCCTGTGCTATTTGCTATGGATCCTGTAGTGCGAATCGAACCCAACGGCATTGAAGCTTTGCTCTTGTTTGATAATGCCCGAGAGGACCTCGAGAGGAATGGGTGGAGGATTTTTATTGAGAAGTTTGAGGGTTTCAACCTCGCAGTCACTCAGCAATTTGCACTTAAATTCGATGGATGCAAGGCCAAAGTTGGGGACATCCAAATTGAATTGAACGAGGATTTCCTCAGCTCAACCACTGGTCTGCTAGCCGAAGGGCAAAAATGGTTTAAAAATTCTAAGGTTGATGAAGTACCATGGCCGCTCCTGTTTACCTCAAGGAAAATCAACAGTTGTGACAAAGGTATGCCAGTTATAACTCTTAAGTCTAGGTGGCATGATTTGTTGGCCATTATCAAGCAATTCATTACATGCGAGGGTAGGTACAGTTTAGTTTTCCTATACCACCTACGGCTGCTCATGAGTTTCATAGATTTTCCTTTAAATATGCCACATTTCCTCTTTCGTAGTTTGCATAAAATGGCTAAATGTTTCAAGAGGGAGAAGGCCGACTCTAGCCTCTTCCACAACTGTTTAATTAAAATTGTTATAGTCCATCATTTGAGGTTGAGTGGCGACTGTTGGGAAGCTTTCTTATTGAGGAATGGCTTTGCCAGTCCTGAAATTGGTCAAGTTGATAAAATCGTGGTCACAGAAACTCTTGTTGGGTCTATCGTGCCCCCTCCTACACTCTTACGCTCTGTTGAACCCTCGACCTACCCGAACGATAACCTACCTGACACCCTGCCTGATTCATGTTTAAAAGACAATGCTAAGCCTGTTAAGAGGCCTGCAAGGAAAAAAGGTAAGGGTAACAACGATGTCAATTGCAAGGGTAAGAAGGTTGCATGCTGGATATCAAGGTGTACGCACAATAAACCTAAACAAAACACAGATCAGAAACCAATTGTTTTGAGTGAAGATTTTGATTCCGAAATCGAGTGGTTTCTAACCGAGGAGTATCCATACTCACACGGCCTCTGTTCAGTCAAGCCCTATGACTACGTATCGAACCTTCCATCGTGCCTTAGAGATGACCCCAACTTTCCCGGTATCAAACTCGACAGTGGAACTACTGGTAAATCAAGAGATTCCTCGCCTGTAACTACATGGCCCAATCAACCCGAGTGCAATGAATACAAGTCGTGGCTCGACCGATATTATTCAGATGTCCCTTTGCTCCAATCCCGAATCAATTCCTTGGAGGACCAAGTAACCGTGTTAACCAAAGAAAATGACAGATTGCTAGCTAATGATAAAAGGCAGAAGACTACAGGCTCTGTGGTTTTAAAAAATGTAGAGGTGGCCACTGCCATTGTTAATTCAAAAATAGCTTGAACGGATCGAATCCCTGAAACCAAGGTATGGTATTTCAAGAATGATTTCAAAATGATTTTGTTTTCTTTGAATTAGTATAAAGGATTTGTTTGATAAATTGCATATATTTTTGTTATGATTGAATTGATTCAATACGGTTTTGTTTGTAAATAATAACTAGCTACAAAATCATGAGATTCTGTAGCTAGTCATAAAATTTGAATTTTTGTTGATTTTACAACTAAACACAATCTAAAATCGTGTATTTTTGTGCATTTACAGGTACACATCAATTTCAAAGGAAATTGGATCAATGGTGGCATCTTTGAACATGTTTTTTTTCATATTTTTGGAGTAGGCTGTTAGTCTTAGTTAGAAATAGGAATTCGGGAGATTGTTCCCATAATTTTTGCAAACAGTTTTGATAATTTCCACAAGGAATGTTTTCATCCTGTGGCCTTTATATACCTATTATTTTTTTGTAAAAAAATCATCGTTGCTTGGAGGCAGAGACTATGGATTGATAATTATTCAAACTAGAATGAAAGTGGATGTTTGTACGGCTTTAGCTTTCAATATATCATACTTTTATTTCAAGTTTTGTTCATTTCAATTTGTAATCGAATTATTGACTACTTTAGATATCAAAATTTGTTACAGGTTGATGTGATGTGATTTAAATTGTGTCCATATTTGATGTCTCTCATTTTACATTACAACAATTATCTTTTTTTAATTTAATGAACAGAAGGTTAATCTTCTGTGTTAAATGAGCAGTTATATACAAATCTTTGCAGTGGGATTTATCTTAATGTAATCATTTGTAAATTATAAAATTGTTGTTGCTACATTCTTTAACTGTTTTGTCGTTATCATTCAGAAGCGTTGTTGCTTCATGTTTACGTGAAGTATTGGAGAATCTGGTGCAGGTTGGCCTCATCAAACAGTGAACGTAGATGCCTATGTATAGGACGAGTAGGATATGATAATTTCAGGTTAGTTTGCTATTTTATTTTAATAGTTCAATTAATATGAGCATTCTCTGTAGTTTAGATAGATATACAGTGCATATTACTATTTTTATTGCTTAGTTAGATAGTTGTTATTTCATTTCTTTTTCATAAAAGTTATAAAAATCAAAAAATAGTAGCTTCGCTGTCATAAGACAATTCATATATGATTTTGCAGATTTCGATCAAAATTTGCATGTTGTGAATACTATATATATAATAGAGATTTAATCATATCGATAACTGTACATTTAATAAGTAGGATTATTGTTTTATAATTATTAATTAGCGAACTGTGAATATATATTAGACTTGTATATAGTTTGCAGCAGTTGTTTTTCACTTAGTTAGCTTCTTTAGATAGTTTTTCTTACTTTACTAGGACTTAGATCGGCTAACGGAGCCGCTAAATCCATCGAGGTGAATCAATCCAAACGGCTTGGGTTAAGTGGACAACCCCGGACCATATTCACTTCTCCAGTTGACAAGCAGTCAATTTTGCCCATCAACTGGACTCCCCCCTCTCCGCTAAAGGCAGAATAGCAAGGGGGGTGCGGAATCGCGTGAGAGTTGTCAATTAAAGCGGGAGGATCGTGATCACCCAGAACTGCCCTTTCATTAAAGTGACGTGCCCACCCTCAAAACTTTGGGAAAGTGGGCCTTTTGGAACTTCTTTCCTTGCCCAAGAGATGCTTCTTTGAGAGAGTACCCCCAGTCATAAATATGTGCTAACACATCCCAGAGAGAAAGGAGGAATCGGTTAAAACTTTCCTAACAGGAAGAATGCTCCCCATAGAGTGGCAAACGATGCATCCTATATGCTCCCAAATGGTCTACTAAGGGGTTTCCATGAGGGGAGGGATGCTCTCTATAAATGGAAAGGGGGGCGTCCTCTTTCCAACTAAGACAAAAATTGAAGGAAAAAGTCATGTTTGCGACCTCCAAAATGGGTTTTTCCTCTCCTCAAGGGTTGGGGATGATGACAAAGTGTTGTTCCAAGGTATCAGAATGATGAAACACAAATGTGACACTTAGGAAAGCGTTATTTTGGAATTACAACACTTGACAATACAACTGTACATAAGTGCGACACTTAATGAAAAAGTGACATAAGTGCAACACTTAGTAAAAAACTAGGAAGTGTGAAAATTTTACATATAACACTAGGGCCTTCTAAAATAGGGGATGTAATGATATTTTCTTTGATGTAGTCAAATTATTTTAGACAATATGTTTTCCAACATAATTCAATATCGTTGGATAGAAAAGTGAATACAGGGAAGGCTAGTTTACTAAAATCCTTATGGAACCTCCTAAAATAACCTACAGGTCTTGGGAAACTTCTTACATATTTTTGTCTTTTGTGGGTACACAGGTGTTTGATGATTTTTTTCTTTCTTTGATCTACTTCTAACCCTCTAGAGGGGAGGTGGTGACCTAGTACACTGCCTTCACTCATGATTATATTAAATTTTTCATTGTTGAGTGAGAGACTCATTTCTTCACACCTTTTTAGTGATTCTCCAAGGTTAATCAAGGCCTCCTCAAAGGCGTTTCCATAGGGTGTGATTTCATCCATGTTTATATCTACAGTATCATGGATGATATTAGATAAAATACTTATCACAACTCTCTTGAAGGTTTTAGGTCCATTACAAAGGAAAAAGGAAATGACTTTGTAGGAAAATGTGCCCTAGGAACAAGTGAGGGTTTTCTTGTTTTGGTCCTTGGGGCTGATTTGAATTTGGTTATACCAACTAAATTAATCTAAAAAGGAGAAGTGTTTTTTGTTTGCTATAACATCATGTGCTTGGTCAATGAAGGGTAAAGGGAAATGATCCTTCCTTGTGGATTTGTTATGTTCCTTGTAATATATGCACACTCTCCATTTTCCATTATTATTGTGAACAATAATCAGGGGTGAGACCCATTTACTATCATAAATTGGATATATGAATCCTGCATCCAATAGTTTTTTCGATTCTTCTTTGACAATGTATCCTAGAGTAGGGTTCATCCTTCTTTGAGGTTTTCTAACGGGTTTACAATCTTCCTATATTTAATTATGATTGCTATATATTTTTGGATGGATCTTTTTCATATTCTTGTATTCCCATGAAAAAGATGCATTTTTTTTTCTAAAGACAGATAATATTTTTTTTCTCTTGGTCCTATGTTAAATTATTGTTGATTTCAAGGTTTTTGAGGGGAATATTTCTATTGTTTTGACTACTGGATTATCAGTCTCATATATGAGAAAATATTTCCACAATTATTCTCTATGATCAATAGAGGTTTTAGGATATTCTTATTCATTAAAATCATCAATGTTTACCGTGGTAGGATACAAATTTTGCACAAAATTGGAAATAAAGGCATCCTCGTCATAATTTTTCTTGGATAGATATATTTCAATGTGCAGAGAGGATAAAAAGTGGTATAAGGTACTTATTTTTATTGTTATTATTATTATTATTATTATTATTATTATTATTATTATTATACCCAAATATGCATTTCTCCCATAGTTAATAGCTGAGTAGGAGAATAGAGGACAAGCTACTTTTGAGACTAATTATTGGTAATGGTCATGTTTCCTTTTGTAAAAATGATGTAATAATTTATTGTAGCTAACCACAACCTTCCTAGGATAAGAGGGTACCCATTCATATTGGACTTGCTTTTTAGGACTATGAAATTAGTTGGGAATTCCTAGGAATGAATAGAGACTATCACATCCTCTTACACTTCTTCAGGGTTCACTATTGACCTATCTGCCAATTGGAGTACAATGGGTGTATGTATCAATAATACTTGAAGGTTTAATTTGAGCACGATATCCCTTATCATGATATTTATGTATGCTCCTAAGTGTATAAAGGTGTTTTGGATCAAATTTTGGTTAGTTCATACCTTTACTATAGGGATGACAGGATCCAAGTATTTTGGGACAAATACCCTTCCAAGAATAATATTTGTAAGTTGTCCTACCACATTGACTATACGAGACTCCTTTTTTTTCCTTCTAGGTTTCTTCATACATTATTCCTTGATGAACTTATTATAAATGGGGACATCCTTGATGAATTGTAGGAGTGGGATTTTGACACATAAAATCTGAATCTCTCCCAAGATTTCATTCTCTATAGATGTGTATGGTTTGTTAATGTTTATCCTTTCAAGATATGGTGGGGTTTGTTGAGGAAAAGGTGTTTCTTGAGAGAACATATCCTCCTTTTCAAGGTTTGAATCTTTTATGAGTTTTCTAGTGAGATGAGGGTATTTTAAAAACTTTCTTGATCTAAGGTTGGTCTCTTGAAAATCTGCATAATAATATTGATATGTTACCTCATTATTTTACACATGTTGGACCTAATTGTTGTTTGGATTAGGATTTCATTTTCCAGGAAACTATAGTTGTTTTGTAGGATCAGGTACAACACTTGTGGAAATATTGTTTGGTTGAGGAGAAGGGGGAAAAACATCTTGTTGTTGCAGTTTTGGAGTCCTCCACCCTTGTGGGTTTTGTATTGGAGTTTGGTTTTGAAAATATTGATAAGGAGGATGGATAGGTTGACTTGGATATTTCCACTAGTTTTGCATGGGCCTAGTAGATGGATAAAGCTAATACCATGGTTGAGAAATAAATTGTGAATTGAAATTTCCAAAGTATTGAGGAGGAGTGTAGTTCATACCTTGTTGGAATGGTGTAGGTTCTTCTAGTTTCCTCTATTGATTAAGCATAGCGATGACACATTCTCTCAATGTCCCTGATTCATAGCTTTTAAACCTAGAAAATAAGGGAACTTCTTGGTAGTATGTGTATATTCACAAATTGCATAAACTTATACAACATTAAGTGGAAATTCATTTCTAGGATGTTTGTTTCTTCTTTTGGGTGAAAAGGGGCCAAGGAGCTTTATTCTCCTTGATTTTTATTAAACTAGAAGGTGTCCATCTTCATGTCTAGTGAGATCAAAATATCCCTTTTCATGGCTTCTAGTAATCCTCATATCTCATTTTTAGTAAGGATTGTAGGGTGATAATATTGTGTTACCATTCCCATACCATTTCTACCCTTCTTTCTAGTGTATCTAGAGAAATTTTTGAATATATGTTTGATGTCTCCATAATCCATCTGGAACATATCTCCATTTGATAGGATATTCAATTTCTCCATTATTTCTTCCATTAATCCTCTAATATGGACAAGTTTATTTGAGTCTTCATCTAGAGTACGATTGTGGGATCTCTTGTAGATAAGATGAAACATTTCTTCAAAGTTTTATAGGGATTCATTCACTTGTTAGGTCATTCAGAAGATTTCATATCTTATGTCTCTTGTGTCCCTTGACCTACAATACTCCTTATACTTTTATTCAATTTTTTATTCATTTGATCCCAACAAGTAATGCTTTTACCTTATGAGCTCATGAAAAATATTAAAGTTGAGTCTTTCAATGTAGAAGGAAATAAGTTGATATTTTTCTCATGTGAAGTGTAGTCATAGGTATTGTGCACGAATGAAAACTCAAATAATAAGGTATCTGAGTCTTCATAAGTAAGCCCATGGAAGTGAGGAATTCATCAAATAAGAAGGTATCATAGTCTTCAGAAATTGAAATAATTTTACTTGATATTCATCATCATCCATTGTGTGGTGAGATGATGATCATTCTTCCTCTAACAAATTATCAAAATCTCTTTCGTCCTCCTCTGAGAAATAAAAAAAAAATTATATTCCCTCGTAAAAATATGGCTTACAATAAGCTTTCTATTATTCATGATGACTAGGACTTGGTTTAGTGGTGGTGGTTTTAGGTAAAAATTTCCCTAATCTATCTCTAGTTCAATGTATTCATAAAAAAATTATTGAACAAAATATGATCTATTTTTTAGATAAGATGGTAAAAGTATGCATCAACACTGCTTTCTTTTTTTCCTTTTAATTTGTTTTGGATGAAAATGATAAAAATGGTATGTATCCTTTAGCATCTCCTTGAAAATAGTGTAAAAAAGTGACATGCCCTAGAATAACAACAACAATGATGTACTCCTAATATTATTACTTTAAATGCCAACTTGGGGTTTGTACAAACTTGAGAGGTACTACCAACTATGTGTGCAATCCCCACACATGCATATATCTACATGGAGATATTATCTTATCCAAGGACCTCTTTAAACAATTCAATAAGGGAGAGTGAAAGATAACAACTAATCAATAAATCATAAAGACAAAACTTGAGTTTCAAGTGCTATGAAAACTATGAATTAATTAAAGGAAAAGGTTGCAAAGAAAAATTAAGAGGTCCAACCAACTTAGTGACCATTCCCCACGTATCCATTTAATGGAAAGCTAAGGTACATTCTACAAGGAGTAGAATGTAAAGCTCCAAATTTAGGTGAGATGATGTGAGTTGTTGGATTAAAATGAAGAGACAATTATGTCAATAAATTAAATTGAAATTATCTAAATGATTTTAAGAAAATAAAACCCTACTCAAAATCTATTATATTTGAAAAAGATGAATTGAAGCATAAGAAAGGAAGTTAATCCCTTATAAAATGTAAATGAAATGATTCAAGTTCCAATACAATTCTTATGATGCTCATACAAGATTAAAACTTAAGTGAAATAGAGATTGAAGAAATAGTGTTGAGGGAACTATTTGCTGCTACAAGAAATTCCATAAGCATATAGAAATTTCTATTGGAACTGTACAATAATTCATAAAACAACATACGAAATTCATAGTACCATATTTCTCATGTGCTACAGGTAAAATATAATAAGTGAAGCTAAATGAAAAAATTTCATGATATAAAAAGAAGTAAACACACAATGAAATATTACTTATAAGATCACTACAAGAAACATATTTCTTTTCAACTAACTATGCATCATTGAATGCATAAATAAGGAATACTACAAATGATAAGAGTAAAGTAAATAAAGGTACAAAAAGGTCCTGGGAGTAACGCTAGGTGGGCTCTACCCAAGGTTCCCACAAGGAACCTAAAAACAACTAATAAAACACATTTGTAAGATGTAACCTTTCCATTGTCATATCATTTCAAAAACAAAGTTACAAGATGAAAAGATCAAAGTTTTGAGCACTCCCACAATAGCGTGTGAATGACTAACAAAATTAACTAACTAGTTGAAGTATGGTCCATGAACTATTTTTATACTAGGAGCTAGCATCATTTTGGCCCTTCAATTACTCCTTGATTGAAGCATTATGCTCTTCTATATCCCTACAATTAATGCCCTTGGTTCTAGGAACTAGTTCCCTTGACAGATTTTGTTCCCTGGACCAGCGTTTCACATGAGTGAGTTGGATAGGATGTTTTGAAGGCCTTGCCATATTTTGGAATAAGATGAAGGGACAATATCCCTCTTTTTCCTCAAACGACACTCGAGTATAAATCTTCATGTGGATTGACCTATTGGATTTAGCCTTGCAATAAAGCACAACTCATCTAATTAACCAATCTCAATTCATTCACCATTTAATTATAAAAACCATAATTTTATACTATTTTAGGTCAAAAGCGAGTTTGCGGATGGGACTCATGGTCTACAATGAATAGGCCCATAAATGAGTATTATTATTTTTCCTACTGTGATATGAAAAAAATTGGTTGTTAGAGGAATCCTGTTCAAACTTCTTTTGAAAATTGACCAACCCATAGGATGATTTATGTAAAGTTATATGCATATTTTCTATTTTCAAGGTGGGCATTGACATCGAGGTTTTAATTATTCAAGGTGACCTCTCATAATGGTTTGATATATAAAGTAGGGTATCCTATAAACACACACATGTTCTTTTAAACCTTGATTTCTTTATTTTAATCTATCTCTAGAGTCAAATGTTGAATCATCTCTCTCTTTATAAGTAGATCCATGATATGATCTAATGCATTTAAGTAAAATTTGACTACAAGATTTAGTAAAATTCCTTTTTCACATGGATTTGAAGGTATGGGATGTGAAACCTAGTTTTGAAATCCTTGGCTTTATCATCTAGTCAAGATTTCATTTACACATGCTACAAGAACAATGACTTCAGAATTTTATCATTTCCAACTTTTTCAAGGAATGGCTTAAATTCTCGCCAACTGTGAATGCTATTTATTATTAAGTTATAGAACCAAGAAGATGATTTACCTATAAATATTAAAATGAACATCCTAAAAACTATTTCTTCATCATCATCATGGACATTCAATAAACAAATAGCTTCCATATAGTCCATGACACTATCTTTGGCCAAATTAGATTAATCTAAGTTGTATTGAGGCATAGATTTTTATTTGAAATTTTAGGAAAGTTAAGTATTGGAAAAGGTCCATCTAGTTTGATGCAAAGAACTTTTGACTATCCATGTGGGAGGGAGTTGAGTTCAATTTCATGTTATAAATGAAATTGAAAGGCTCATAATATCTCTTATATTATAAAATTATATAGGACATCACAAAAGAGTTTTCAAGTAGGTGTTCCTAGATTACACAATTAGGTTTAAATAATAAATAATAAAATAATAAAATAATAAAATATGATCCATGAATTAAAGAAATGAATGTAAGATATAATTTTTGGCGTCAAATCTATGTGACAACATTATATCATATATGATCCATGAAGGAAACAAATTAATTGATGACATAATTACTCATGTAAAATCTATGTGACAACATTATATCCACGAAGCTTGGAAGCTTGAAACTCAGATTACATAATCATGTTTTCAAGTTCCTCTTGGCGAGAAAAAATTCCTTAATGATGGTTACACACATGTATATATAGAATACTTCAGAGGAAGTGATAAAGGGTGATTCTTCACATTCCTTGATATTTCATGTTCTCATGATTATTCATATCCTTTTATATTTTAGAATAATATAATTATAATTAAAAGAAAAA
>JASDQU010373498.1:33826-44274 GCA_032191745.1 Picea mariana
GGTGGAGAATTACTTCAGTCGATCAGACGATCGACATTTACTTTGGGTACTTACCTAGAATCCAAAGATTCATGCCACCTGTTCTCCTGATATGACGGTCCAGGTCTACTTCAGGTGGTCCAACTGTCGACGTTTACTTAGGGTCCTTACCTGGAATCCACAGCTTCACACCACTTGTTCTCCTAATCTAATGGTTCAGGTCTACTTGGGATGATCCAATAGTTGACGTTTACTTCAGGTCTCCGACTCTGTGGGATTTGGGAGTTTCAACTCTCAATTGAAAACTCTTAGAGTAATTTCTCCAGAGTCCATGATCTATCACCACATAGCGAAATATTATAAGTGGATAAGTGGTCTAATAAGGCGGGTGACACATGTCATGTCTTATTTGACATTTCAATCATCTGCATGCTCAAAACTTACTGACACGTGGTGAACATCCCATGTGTCCACGTCATCCCCGATGACGTCCACAAGCCACATCACTTCGGAAATTTAGGGGTCCACATCACCTCCTGGTGACATCATCGTGCCCCACCACTTCAGCTCTTTGGGCTTCAGGACTTCGGGAGTTTCCACACTAGCACACTTCCAATTATCCCAAACTCTAATTTCCCGAACCGGCCAAATTGTCACCATGTGTCTCCCTTATCAGATGACCCATATTAACCCCAAAATTCTGGACTTCGGAAGTTACTGCTGCAAGGATCAACGACTGCAATTCTTTTGGGGCTTCGGAATTCAAAAAACTCAAACTTCAACCTTTTTCCGAAATGTTTATACTTGAATCTTGCAATCTACTGATGCATGTTTCCCATGGATCACTGGCTATAGTTTATTTGGGTCTTCGTACTTAAGAGAACTCAACTCTCAACCTTCTCTTTTCCCCGAAGTGCGTGGATTTATACCGCATGTCCTCCTGGATTGGACAACTGCAATTCACTTCAGATCTCCAGGGTCCGTAAATCTCAATTCTCAGCTTCTCCTTGCTCTCCTTTTCCCATAGTGATTTCACCCAGAACACACGATCGATTGACATGTGTCCTCCTACAGATCGATGGTCCTCGACTACTTCTGTTCTTCAGAGGTTCATCGCTCGAGTACTAACATGTCACATCACTTCATGCCTTTTAATTTGAGGGGGAACACATTGACGATTTGGAGTAACCCACTTTTTGCCCCTAAATTATCTTGATGCTGACACGTAACCCCTTGGTGAAACTGTGGTTTGGATTGCAGGATCTCCTTGGGAAATTATCTCCCATGCAACTTGGTTCCCCACAATGCCTCCTATCAGTTGATCTCTCTCTCCCATGGGATCTGACGATTGTGACCTTAACCCTTGCTTCCTTTACATCAGACGACCCATGTTCACCTATCCTCCGATCCAACGATCCTGGATCTCTCCTGATCCTACAGTGGCAATATCTCCTGAATTCGAAGGGGGATGGTCACGATCCTTCGAACCCCTTACAACTAATGTCTGACAATCTAAATCCTGCATAGATTCTACAACACCATTCCTCCTGAGATTTTCAACTTCATGATCATAATTTGATCTCAACCAAGAGACTCTGACCAACATACCTGGCCCATACTGGCTCGATGTTTCAACCAGAAGCTCTGATACCAATCTATAACATAACCAACCACCTAGAGGCTGCAACACACCCAACCACCTACAGGCTAGGCATGTTGTAGTCCCAAGACTCAATTATCTGATCTCTAATTTGAAAACAAAGGACTTATCATCAATGTTAGAAGCATGCACACCACATGCATAAGACAAGATCCATGTCACAACATAAAAGAGATAAACAACGTGCCATGCACAACAAATAACTAGCAGATAGGCACATTAGAATACATATCTCAGAGATAATTAAATACACAACGAAACACATTAAACAAAAAACACATAGAGCACTTATCTTTGCAAGTAAACATTCACCAACTGGTTGCAGACCAAAGACGTTCCTCCCAACCATAGACATTGTTGTTCATTTACTCTCAACAGCAGGTCACCCCCAAGCCAGGGTTATGGATCCACAAGGACGGGTCCTAGGCCAATTCTAAATACACAGTAGTTGACTAAGTAGCTCTCAGGTTTCCCAACCTCACAACAATCCTAATTTCCATCTCTCTTTCCCCCTCAGCCTACACAACCCCAAGAAATCAACACCTTTCTCTTCCATGTAGTCCCTAAGGTTGTTCCATTTCTCTCCAGAGCTCTAGTGCTACTAGTGAGGAAATCTCCCTACTATAAATTCCAAGGACTCTCAGTTGTGGACGGTTCCATCTGAACATCCATCAAGTTCATGCACACAGGCATCGATTCCCTCTGGGAATGATCAATAAATCATTACATCCATTCAATGATGGCTCTCCTCTTGCTACCATTCGTTTCCATGCTCAGCCCAAGAGCACACGAACTAGCAGTAGTGAGTGAAGACAAAGAAGAACAAGTGAACCAATGAGAAGAGGACGAACAAAGGGAAGAACGACCCCAAAATAGTCCCCAAGGGATGTTTAAATAATTACATGAATACAAGAGCCACATGGCCTCCTTCCTAAGAATCTCATGTAACCCCCTCTTCTCCATAAAATCAATTATGGGTAAATAAAATAATAATAACAAGACTTAGCCCCTCAAGCCGCCTCTCTCATGGAATCATATCCCCCTATCTCTTTTGTCCTTGTCGGTCTTACAACCAGCGGTGTATTTTATTAATGTATAGGAAGTGTTACATTTCCTAGGCACTCTGGCCCCTTTTCAACTTTACCGACTCACCAGCCTAAGTCATATTTACATAATACATTATAGTTTATAAGGGTTAGAACTAGGATGTTACAATATTGTTTCTCAGTTTATGTTCATGACATCAACCTTTTATTATCATTATCCTTTGGCTATTTCATAGCCCATTGACCTATAGATTAGTCTATAACACAAACTCATACATATCCATGCATAATTATCATGTAAATTCATTTAACCATATCCTCAATTCGGTATCCATGTACCAAAAACTTTAGATATCAAAATTTTCAAGTTAGAAATAGACTGCATAATATCCATCATAATTCAAATAACGTTAAACATTCATAGAATTAACATTCACGTAGGTTCATATGTATTAAAATTCAAGTGTATCATTAATAGTTTCACAGTTAATATAAAATAAAAGGTGATTAGGCAAAACGTAATTCTAGGTATCTAAGTCAAAAGGTGGCATTGCATACACCCCACCTTCGGGAAGCATATTCCTGAGGTGGTAAAAAAAGTGAGGGATGATCTCTTCCTAAGGTCTCTGCATCCTCCCAAATAGTATATCATGGGCTATACTTGTCCCACTAGGCCTTAACTTGGTCTACCAAACGGTTCTTGAGCTGTGGGACCTTACGATCCAATATGTGTAATGGTTCAACCATGGGGGTTCTCGCGTATGATACCTACAATTCCTTCCAATTATGTTTATGAGATTCATCATCAACATAATGATGTAGAACATATACATGAAAGAAATTATGAGTTTTATGCAAGTGGAGTGGTAGTATGAGACGATAGGCAATGAGTCCAATTTTCTCTTGGATTTTGAACGGTCCTATAAATCGAGGTGAAAAATTTTTCCCCTTCCCAAGATGAATGGTACTCTTATTAGGCCTGATACAAATGAAAAATTGATCTCCCAATTTATAACCATGGTTAGTCCTATGTGCATCAATATAATTGTTTTGTCTATCATGTGCTTCATTTAGTCGTTGCCTAATCTGAATCACCTGTTCTTCCATCTCTTGAATCAATTTTGGCCCAACTGTCACTTGGTCTTCTAACCTTTCCCAACTCAATGGTTTGCTGCATGGCTTTCCATATAGAGCTTCATAGGGTGGCATTCCAATGGAGATTTGAAAACGTTTATTGTAGGCGAACTTTACCAAAGGTAGGTACTTCTCCCAATGGGTTTTATTATCCATAACAACATCCTAAACATGTCTTCCATAACCTGATTTACTCTCTCAGTTTTCCCATCTATTTAGGGATGATATGTTGTGCTTAAGTTCAATTGAGTTCCCAACGTTGAATGCAAACTTTTCCAAAACCTAGATGTGAATCGGGAGTCCCTATCTGAAATGATCTTCTTGGGTAACCCATGCAGATGGATGACCTCACTTATAAACACATGTGCCACATCAATGACATGATAAGTGTCTCTAACCAAAATAAAATGAGCACTCTTGGTCAAATTATCAACTATCACAAGAGTGGCATTGTGTCTATGCGAGGTGAGTGGGAATCCCACAAAACAATCCATAGAAATGAATTCCAACTTGGACATAGGAACATGATATGGTTGTAGGAGACCTACCAAGTGGTGGTGGTTAGCTTTCACTTTTTGACACTCTAGGAACTTGGTGATAAAATGGACTACATCATGCTTCATGCCTACCCAAAAGAAAATATTCTTCATGTCTGTGTGCATTTTCTTCACACCCAGATGTGCACAATAAAGTGATCTATGGGCTTCCTTGAGTATGATGCTTCGAATATCCCCACCTTCGGGGATGTACATCCTTCCCTGATATCTTAACAATCCATATGCTTCAAGGCTATATCCTTCATACCTGGGTCCTAACTGCTTCCCACTCTGGAGGGTTGAGGTAACCTTTAAATACCAACTATCTTCGAGTAGTTTCCCCAACACTCGCTCCTTGAAATTAACTTTTAAGGCTACCAAGGAGAAGACACGTGGTCTCCTTCTTAGGGCCTCTGTGACCACGTTCTTCTTTCCCTTGATGTACAAAATTCCAAATTTTTACTTGCTCATAAACTCACTCCACCGTCTATGCCTCGCATTGACATCCCTTTGAGTGAAGAGATGCTTTAAACTTTCATGGTCTATTTTTAGCTCAAAGCTTCACCCCATTAGATAATGCCTCCAAATATTCAGAGCTAACATTACAACTACCAAATCTAAATCATGAGTAGTGTAAATATCCTCATGTTTCTTCAAATTTATTGATTCATATGATATCACTCCCCCATCCTACATTAGCACGGCCCCCAATCCTTACTTCAAGGCATCTGTGTAGACTGTGAAGTCTTTTTCCATATCCGACACTCGTAGAATTGGTGCACTGGTTAGTAACCTATTAAGCTCGACGAATGCAATATCACATTCCTCTATTCATTAATACCTAACCCCCTTGTGTTGCAAGGTGGTGATGGGTTTCACTATATTAGAGAACCCTTCCACAAACCTCCGATAATAACCAACTAGCCCCATGAAGCTTCTCACCTCATTAGCATTTTTTGGCACTGGCCATTCCATAATCGTCTTTACCTTTTCTGGGTCCACAGAGATTCCTTCACCAAAAATGATATGGCCTAGATAGTGAATCTCTTTCTTAAAGAAAGAACACTTCGAAAAATTTCCATACAATTTTTTCTCTCTAAGGCACGACAAAACCACTCTCAAGTGTTCCTCATGCTCTCTTTCATTCTTGGAACAGATGAGGATACCATCTAGAAAGACATGTACAAAGAGGTCTAAGTACTTTCAGAATACACCATTCCTGAGGCTCATGAATATTTTTGGCACATTGGTCAAACCAAAAGGTACTACAACGAGATCACAATGCCCAAACCGAGTTGGAAAGGAAATTTTAGGTATATCTCCTTCCTTAATCCTCAACTGGTGATACCCTGATCATAGATCAGTTTTTGAGAAAACTCTTGCTCCTTTCATCTCGTCAAAGAGATAATCTATCTATGGAATTGGGTACCTATTTTTCATTGTAGCATGGTTCAAGTCCTTGTAATCTATAAACAATCGTAAGTAACCATCCTTCTACTTGAAAAAAATTATTGGTGCACCCCAAGGTGAGAGACTAGGCCTTAATATCCCTTAGTCAAGTAGTTTCTTCAACTGCATCTGCAACTCACAAAGTTATGGTGTCGTCATCCTATATGATGTCTTGGAAATTTCCTCCACACTGGGTTTTATCTCAATGGTAAAATCAAGCTCCCGCTCAGGAGGTAACCTAGGAAACTCTTTTGGAAAAACATCCTCAAACTCTTACAATAGTGGATACTGATCCATGGAGGGCCCTTTCCCTTCATTGACTGCTTCCACTACATATAATCAACAACCTCACCTCATGCAACATTTAACCTTCATGGTAGAGATAAATAATAGATAAACCTTCGTCCATACATCGTGGATCTCTACTGACCTTCCTTCATCATCAACACAAAGTACCCTTTTCGTGAAACAATCTACCAAATTTTGATGGGATTCTAGCCAGCCCATTCCAATGATTAGGTCATATGTCCCTAGAGCAGTGATGTACACCTTCAACCTAGTAGTACACACTCCCAGGTCTACTAGAAAATTATCGATGCTAGGTCCTACCACTTGTTTTTCCCTCGAATCCATCTTGACTTTTTTAAAGTCATTGTGCTGGTAGGTTGCCAACCTACACTTTTCTAATGCACAAGGTGAAATGAAACTATTTTTAGCATCAGAATCAAATAAAATATTAACATTGACATGATTTAGCATACCTCACGACTCCACCATAGTGGATTGATTCTTTGCCTAGCAGTTATTGACCACTACATAATTGTGGTGGCTACTACTCGCTCTTCCCATCAGGTCCTTTCCTTCTCTATGCACAAAGCCTACTTGTGACTCTAGAAAGTGACATTGTTAATGGGGTCCTCCACACCCCCAACAAGTAACATGAGATGGAACCTACACACTACCCTTTGATGGTCTTTGAAATGATATCCTTCCCTTGGAACCCCTACCCTTACTTGCTTCTCCCTGAGAAGGTCATGGACCTGCCTGCGTCATTGGTGATGAGTGTGATGTTGCACTCGCTGCCATTGTAACTACTCTAGGAGAGACTTTATCATCATAAGAAGGTGGCCTAGAGATTCCTCCCATGGAGAAAGTCCTAGCGACCTTCCCCATGAATCCAGGATGTTGTGGAATGGCTGACCTCATACCTTCGTTTAAGCTCATATGCTCCTCTGCATAATGAGCATTTTCAACTGCTTTGACTATTGACGATGGTTTCCACATCCATACCACGACCCTTATTTCAGGGTTTAACCCATACAAAAAAATTTATTCCTATCGTTGATCGGTATCCTTGTACAAGACATATTTACTAACTCCATGAACTTGATCACATACTTTTCCATGGTCTTGCTTCCCTGAACTACAACATGAAATGCTCCTACCTATTATTCCTCTTAGTACACAAGAAAATATTTCCTACGAAAAGTTTCCTCAAAACTCTCCCATGATACGGTGTCTAGGGTAAGGTGCAACTGCCTCTCCAGGTTACCCCACCAATTCAAGGCACTGTCCCTCAACTGAAAGATCACTATATTCTCCTTTGATGTGGAAGCATAGTCTCTTAATGAGAAACATCATGTCATTCCTTCCAACCATGCCTCTATGGGTTCACTTGCACGACCCCCAACAAACTATAGGAGTTTGATATTCTATAGTTATCTGGTGATGTCCCCTAGTGGAGGCCCTCCCTTTGAGTCCCTCAACGCTTCAGCATTACCCACTCCAAATGGTGGGGGTTCCACTTCGACATCTGTTGATTGATGTCCCTTTAATTTCTCATTAAGAGCCTCTAAGGAGTGCAAAATGAGAGCTAATTTAGGTGATGGTGGTGGTTGCACCAATGTTGGTGTTCCTTGTGATGATGTCCCTTGGTCTTGATTTCCCAAAGTCCTAACCATCTTGAATAAATGAATCTACATTAAAGGAAATGCTTGTCAGGGAAGCATTTAAAGCATTACACATTCACTCAACTTATACTTGCAAACATAAGGGTTTAGGCATAAATTTATTTATACTTGTTTGTAAACAAACGTTACTCTAATCAGGTAAGTGGCTTAGGTCAGGGTTAAAGTAGCTAATCTTGGTATCTTGGTAGGTATCCTTCTATATTTCTTACCTTTCTAACTACACTAGCACTATGGTATCCTTGCCCCTGACTCTAATTGGCATTCTTATTTAAGTGTCTAACCCTTCCATAAATCACTTTATACTCTTATATAGATATATCTTTGCATAATCAGTCTCTTATAATTGGTCATAAATTATCCCCCTTAATCTCATTAATTAACATTTTAATGTTAATATTAATCATCATTCTTTTAATATTTGTTAATCTCTGTGAAAAAAGTTATTAATTCCCTTTTTTTTAACACTTTTGTTAATTAATTAGTTAGTTAATTAATTAAATGACTAATTAATTAACAAATTATTTATAAATTCCGCCCTTAATCTCATTAATTAACATTTTATTGTTAATATTAATCATCATTGTATTAACGTTTCTTAATCTTTCTATAGCAAATTATTGATTCCCTCTTTGTTTTTTTTAAACATATTTGTTAATTAATTAATTAAATGACCAATTAATTAACAAACATATTTACCTTAATAACTATTTTTATTTATTTACTTATTTAATAACTATATTATATATAATTATGTCCCCAAGGTGTAGGACAGTCGGTGACAGAGTGTGTTGTTAAGGCACTCTGTGATGTTAAGTCACTGGTTCGAACCTACGGGGACAAAAAAATCAGCCATGTTAAGGGTTGGTGTGGCTTAGGCTGGGTGCAATCCCCAGGTGATTTTGATGGCTTATATGCCCCTTAGTCATGGTTTCTCAGCCATAGGCTAGTCCCGCAGGTCATGGGCAAACTAGCAAAAAAATAAAAGATATTATATATAATTATATTTATATATAATTACATCTATATGAATAGCTATGTACATAAATAAATAAAATATTTAAATTATTTTTTCTTGAATTTAAATAATTAAAACTTTAAAATAATAAATAAATAAAAACAATGAGTTGGGATGGGTAATGTGGGACCTCGAATGAGGCTCACGTGCCTCCCTCTCTCATCGCTGAATAAAAAAAAATATCTGAAGCAAAACCCTACCCATCTAGCTTTCGCTCCAGCCTTCATGCTCGACCCACTCCCTTCTTTCTATGCAAATGACTACGAGTTAGGGTTTTTGTTTCAAGGGTGTGGCCCTGTCCCTGGCTCTACAGATGAACTAATGGGTGCAAAGATATCGTAGGAAACTAGGGCTAGGGCTTAGACACAACCATTCCCACTGAATCAAACCCTTGTCACATGGAATACCATTTCATAGTCTCGTAGTATTAGTCACTTCACCGATTTCTCAGTCACGTGGTACGAAGATTCCACCGAGAGGTGGGTTCTTAGCATGGGTTTGATTGTGGCTGATAGTATCAACAATCCTGTTGATCTTCGTTAGTTGGGAAAAAGGATTTTAATAGCATGTTCATGGGTTTCAAGAGGGGTTAGGAGTTTTTGTAGCTTGAAGCCGTAATGAACGCATGGGAGGTAAGGGCTTGGCCCCTCCAATATTTATTTTTTCTACCTTTTGTATTTTTTTTCTTTTTTAGTTTTTTTGCCTCTCCAATGCTGGACCGTGGTTTGTTTGGCCCATGGTCATTTGGATCGATTGCAACAGGGTAAGAGAAGGGATCAACTACCATGGCCACCCCTCCATCAATGATTTACTTCATTATTTTGTGCAAGCTCGATGACGCGATGAAGGAAAAGGGAGGTCTCAAATCTTGATGCTTGTGGTATTTTCTTGGGTTCTGGCTCGTGGGCTCCCTCATGGTTTCTCTTTGGTGGATTCACGCCTGGTCTCAAGTGCTAGCATATGTATCAACTTTGTGTAGTGGCGCTCTTTTGGATGATTGTGCCCTTGGTTATGTGTATCGACTTGGCTTGGTTCTTGGTCTTGGCTCATGGGCTCCCTCATGGCTTCTCTTTGGTGGATTCACGCTTGTTTTGGGGTGTTAGCCTATTATATTGATATATTGCAAACTCTTTGTTTATTTAGTTCTTTTTCATAAGAATGTCAGTTTGTGCTAATTTCAAAATTTTATTGTTTAGTAATTAAACTGGTTTTTTACACAATCAATACATGCTAGGTCGTCTAAATTTTTGAACACCTACTTAAGTTTTCAGCAAAAAAAAAAAAGAAATAGAGATAGGTCATGCATGTGATGCATTGATTCTTGTTGCGCTCAAGTAAGGTTTTTTTGTGTACTTGCTTTTATTTAAATATTTTTGATAGTTGATATATTATTTTTTCATCCCTATGTGCCTGACGGTTTATGAAAATCCAAAGATATCAGATATATTCTCTTTTCATCCCTGTGTGCCTGGCATTTTATGGGAATCCAAATATATCACCTGATTTGAATAGATGGATTTATGTGCTTCATGGTATCTAATCCTACATTAGGTTTAAGTAAAATTGAAGAGTTTTATAGAATGAGAATTTGCAGTTGATTTCTGAGATAAGGGATTGAAAATATAGGGTTTCTAGGTTGTAGGTTAGGGGTTTGGGAAC
>JASDQU010373498.1:44526-59105 GCA_032191745.1 Picea mariana
AAACTGGTAAATAAAAACAACAACATAATAATAACATATCATCTAGTAAAAATACATACCTCGACCTCCAAATTCGTTGATTTAGTCCCTAGTTTTTTCTTATTCTACCCAAACTACCCAAACTAAATATTTACCACCCAGCTAACTAGAAACAACCTCTCTAACTCCCTAGCTCTAGGAATCCTTGCGGTTTCCTTTCCCCCGAGCCCAAATTTCCTAGAAGTAGTAGTTCCCCTATAAGAGTTCCTCAATACACTATGTTCTTCCAATTTCCTCCTCATGTTCCCCCTCTTCCAGAATTTTTCCCCAAATAAAAGAAGACCCCTCTCCAAGTCCCCTCCCCTCTTTCTTATCCTCCTCTCCTGAATTCCTCTCCCTCATTAAATTCCCCAACTACCTTATCCCCTAATTAATTTCCCAATTGCCTTATCCCATCATTAATATCCTCACCTACCATTAAATAATAAAATAGTAAAATGATCCAATGTATTTATTTTAATAATTAATTTAATTTAATTTAACAACTAAGATCAATAAAATCAAATTGGGTTGCTACAAATACACACACAGTCATTAAAACAATGCATAAGAGACAATTATCTTATGAATAACCACCAACTGTGTTCATACCTTCCACGTTCCTCCCATCCATATACCACATTTCTCATAACTCTTATCAATGGGTCACCCCCGAGTTGGGGATAAAAATCCACCAGGGATAAGGAATCCTAAGCTAGGATAAGGTCGGTCCACAACCAAAATACCCAGACTAAGACTCAAACTATTTCAAACAGCCTACAGTCTCTCATTCCCCACATTCATGTCCCACCCTAGGAAGTGTGCTCCTTCTCTGCTCAACTGTCCATTGGTTACCCCACTTCCTTTCTAGGTATTTTGTAACAGACCAGACAGGAAGTCTCAAATCCCTGTAGCTATAGCTTGTCACCTTTGGAATACAATTCCTAGCAGTTCTCTCTCCCAGAGAGAATGCTCATGGGCCTAGCAACCCTCTTCTTCAATAGCACATGGGCCTAACAACCCACTTCTTCAATAGCACACGGGCTTGAAAACCAACTTCTTCAATAACAATTGGGCTTGACAACTCACTTCTTTATCTCAAACTACCCAGTCACTAGTCAGAAACAACTCCCACGTATAGGTATGGAGAAGGAAGTAAGGTATATATGGTTGAATGATAGCTAAGATTGGGAATTACACTATAGTTCCCGAATTATATATGCATGTGCCCCATGTGACACTTGGCACATAAGTGACTAACTTTTGTCCCCTTCATGTAATTCGTTCCCTTTATTTGGGAACTTAGGATAAAATAATGTATATGTATCCATAAATTAAAATTTTAAGAAATATTTTTTAAATATTACATTGGCTTCAACCCCCTAGGATTAGACCCTCTTCCTAGACTTTTAGCCCCCTTCCCCTTTCTAGTGGATTTTACCCCCCATACTCTTTTGGTATGGTTGGTCTACACCAATGATGCATTTTCATTAATAGTATGAATGATTACATCTTACAATAATAGGGTCACTAGCCTTTTAGCATCTAGGATCTCTGGCCTAATAATCACATAGGCATTATGGCCTATAATATCCTATCTCACTAGCCTATAAAAACACATGTACAATTATAATCGAGGATCAAACTTGGGGTATTACATTCCCTTCCCCCTTATTTATGCACTGTCCTTAGTGAATTATATACAATGTACATTCAAAATTATTCAAAAGCTCCATGCCCTTGCGATTTGAAGATTGTTGTCCATTTTGTTCTATTTTTCCAAGCACCCAATTCATGTCTTCATATATCAACTAGAAGTCATTTTATTTATTCCATAGAGCTACTTTATGAAGGAATTCAACCTACTATAGAATTCTTTAGCTACCTCTCCCTTTCTGCACTCACCCTTCCAGGATCAAGCATCCTTTCATTGCTACACAGTCCCTCAAAAATCCATCTTGCCAGGGATTTCGCACACAAGGAGATCTCCATCTCATTACGATAATCCCACTATGGATCTGCAATTTATGGCTCCAATGCCAAACATTATATATTCTTCCCAATCATTTCAAGTTCAATACCATCATCTCATTTAGAAACATGTGACAATATCGAAACAATTTCATTTAGAAATTCAGTTTTTGTTTCATAAGAAAATTCATATTTTTCTCCAAAATATGAAATTTCATCTCATATTTTCCTGATTGTTGTAATAACAAGCATTAATCTTTCTTATGGTTTGCAAAAGTGTCCTACTTGACACAATTTTTCCTACAATCTTTTCATCTTGCATTCATCCAGAAAAATTATTAGTATTTCATGTCCCATATAATTCTATTGTAATATTTACAAAGGTTCACAAAGTGATTTCATAATTGTCTACACATAACAATTCAATAATAGTTGTCAAACCGTTTATTAAATAGAATGAAATTATGATTATCTTCATAGGAATTTTCAGCCATTAGGCTTTTCATTCTTTCAACATCATAATTTTCATTACTCTATTTATTTAACAAAAAACAAATTGTAGTCAATGCTCATGTGACTAGTTGACCTGCCATTTTCCTATAACAATTTCTAACATCCCCTAAAATTTTCTCAATCCATGAGTTAGTAATAAATGTAGCATTTCATATGCTATCATAATCATTTCCATTAAATATCATATATGCAAGCATTCACAAAAATTCATTCAACAATTTTGCATTCAAGCATAAACAACTCTATCAAGCATGAGTGCAACTCTGCCACCTACACACAATGCTTGAGTGTGACTCTCTATGCATCTCTATTCAATGCACCCTTGCATTGATTTCATAATTTCAATGATCTAAGTCATGTATCCCACCATGTTGAATTTGAATATCTATCCAATGCCTCGACACATCATCCATACACTTCCTATCATTTTCTCAACCAGTTGGATGCCTTCCTTTTCGACCCAAACACTACACCAAAAATAGAATTCTATGGTTCTATTTAGTGTAAGAAAAAAGGTTGCAGTCCAAAAATTAGGTATAAATAGGAAGTTTATTTGGATACTTGGTTTTACTAAATCATTTTCATATCCATCCATGCCATGGCCTCATACATGAGTAGTTGTACTGGAATTCATTCCTGTAACATGGTCATACCCCTTTATTTCTTTGGTTATAAACCCATAACCAACAAATTCATGACATGTTTTTATATTACAGGTATGCATCCAAATGTTGTATGGTTGTGGTATGTATCGTTGTCCAATTTGCCATATCATATTTGTTTCTACAACAATTACAACAACTTTTTCCATTACTCACAATTCTCTTTGTTGTTCCTGGCTATCCTCAATTTCCTTGAACTGTTGAACATGATTATTTCTTTCCTGAGCACTTTTCTAGCCAATCTAGTCTTGGCCACTTTGTACATTTCTATCCATATACTATGTTGATATTAATCTTCATCCTTAATCTATTTCCTGTATCAATTTGTCCCAAAAAGTACATGACCTTATTAAATTTCCATCCATGCTCTCTTATTGACCTTAGATCTTCAACCTCTATATACTTTTCTGGACCAAACCAATTCAAACTTTCCTTGACTGAACACATTATCCCTTGTAGTTGCTTGAACCTTTCTTTTCTCCTTTACCGACCCATTTGGTTTCAACTTGAATTGCATAGTCAATTTCTAGCATATTGCAATGCTACACAAGGTCTTATTTTCCATCTTCATAGAGATTAACTGGAAGTAGTTGACATTGCTTTTACTTTCCATCATAGATTCCAATGATACTTCCAATATACTATAACATCTCCAATAAATGTTTTCCACTTGAGATGGGTTCTTTCAGGTACCCTCTCTTCTGTATACGAAGTCAACATAGAACCATTTTCTTCCTTATGGTTACTTATTGATTTCCCTTCGGGAAATCATCTCCATGCTTGAATCCCTTTGGATTGACATCCCAATCTACCTTGGAAATGCAATCAGTATCATTGGAATGCACTCAACATTCCCTACATGAATTCTCAATATACTTCTTATTGGTGTCATCGTTCTTTGAGTGTTACCATGGACTCACATAATTTGGCACCCACCTAGTGGTACCTTTTCTTACTTTCTCCAATTGTTCATGGAATGTACCCACTTCTAGGATTCACTTAATTTATGGAATTTCTCTCCCATAAATATGATTGCGTCCTTCTAAAAATAATTTTCACATAATGCATTTCTCATGCATCTGCTGAAACTTCTTTAGTATGCACACACCTTCGTTACTTTGCCCCTAAATTTCTTTCATACAACCACGCTTCCATTGCACTACTCTGATAACAATCATGGAGGTGCTATCTCCAAAAATGTAGGACTGGTCCTTGGAGATGTTATATCTTATTTCCATGTATACACTCTACCTTTTTTTGTCAGAATACTAGCATCTTAACAGATCAATATTTTGAGAAAAAATCTTCCCACAATATAATATCTTATCTATACATTGAAACCCTTTGTAGTTAATGGAATTTAACTTTTTCATTCACTACATGATCTACTCTTATACCCAGATTCCATTGAGAAATACGACTAAAATGATTGGATTTCCTATAGTGGCTTCCCAAGACTTTATGGTTGCACCTAAAATCATATCTTAATATTCTTCAATCCTTACCTTTTCTTATATTGTGAGATATTTTTGAAATAGCATTATGTTCTCAAGTGCCTCTTCTCATTCTTGATACTAGATCCAAACTTTTTCATATTCTATAAACTAGCCTTCCAGATTCCCATGCTTTGCATATCCATATGCACCTATGGTACATTCATTATCATGTATTGTAGATTGATTTCCCACCTACCATCCACATATTATGTGAATAAATTTCATTTGGAATTCTTTTCCCAAACAAGAATTTCATTAGGGTGTTCCATGTTGCTTATTGAACAAAAAATTTTATCCAACTTCTTAAAGAAACAAAATGTATAATGAAGAACTATCTTTATCCTTATTTCTTCTATTTGTATACATATCTAGCACTTTATCTATTTTAATCATAACCAAAACATATAAAAACATGCATACAACAACATTTGTTAGCTAAAACCACAATATACAATTCTAGTAGCATATGCACATTTTTTCCCTTTATGGTCACCATAAATATTCTTTCTGACTTCCTATGAATTATGTTTCTACTCTCACAATTATGGATGATTGCATGGAATCCTTTTTCCAATACCTCTCCAGTGGCTTATTTCTTTCTCAATTATGAGTTTTGATCATAAAGTTATAGTCATTTGATTATTACCCAAAAACTCCTTCAACCAGGTGCTATTTTTAACTATGCTTACACAACCTTGCACCCGCTCCTTTGGAAATTTGATAGGATTTAAGATGGGTTACTTCATGACCATATTCTAGATATTTTGGCCAAGTTTCATCCTTATTTGAGCTCCAAGATACTAAATACAACCTACTGAAGTTTCAGGCCATTTAATTTGTTTATCCCTGAATGCTACATGTGTCTTGTACCTCCTTGTATACATTTTATGTGCCTATATTTATGTTTTGTATCCATGTATATATTCAATGGCTCAAGATATTTTCATAAACTACTCATGTGCTCCATTTCTATTCTGGAGTAGGAAGTTATGGCCCTCATAAGTTTACTGCGTCTTAAAATTTACCCTCCACTATTTGGCATGTAACTTCTTCATACTAGCTCCCTTTGACGAATGGCTTACACTATTAGAAATGTCTCTCTAACATCTTTCATTTGAGCTAAAAAATATGATTGTACCTTGGTATACTTTATTCTCATGGTTATTGAGTAATTGAAAACACTACTTAGGGCTTCAAAAATTGCCTACAAGTTGAACGCTTGGAAAAGTACCTATTTTCTTAGAAAAATACAATCTTTTCTGTAAATTCTAGATAGTTGGTGTTGACTGAAATGTTGACATAGAATACCTATTCCACCTAGAACCTTGGGGTGGTGCCATTTCAAATCCATAACGACATGTTTCTTCCCTGTTGGCCTCCATTTCTTCTTCTTTCACTTTATCACTTCCCCTTTACAAGCACACATATTGTAATTCCCAGCCCCATAGGTCCTTGGTTTCCAACCTGGCGCCATATTATTGGGTCACGGGGATGAGTGGGACAAGTAACACACACATATACCTAGGTGCATGAATTTTCATGTCGTTATAATCCAATGGTCTACAATCTAAGGCATCAACGGTGATTGGTAGTCCACGTTGTATTGCGCCCACCCGACCTAGCGACCATTAGCAGAGGGGGGAGGGGAAACAAAACTTAACACAAGTTAAGACTCGACTGACATGTCATGTATCCTCTCATTTCATCGACCCCATCCCATGGTTATCATAGCCACTGATGACCCCCTCCCACAATTAACGTGGGGTTCAAGCATGTCCTAGACTCAGGGTTTTGTCGAGTAGGAAGGAAATGCCTTTGTGGCGCCAACTTGGATTCCACCTCTTACACCATGCCTGCATGTAATTTCCACCATGTCATAGCCACTATAGTGGTACACATCACCACTCTTCCATGTAATCTAACACGTGGCTTCCATGTCATGCTGACATCAATGTACAAAAAAATTCCCAATTTTTTCCAATTTTGTTTATTTTTTAAATTTTCCAAATATGCCCAATTTTGACATTTCTTTCTTGACACCATTGATTTTCTACAATTAAGTTTCGTATGTCCAATTTTAGGCCTTTTACCAATCAATATGACCCCCAACACTTGTAATTTTACTCCTGCACATCGAATTTCTCATGGATTCCTCTTTGGAAATTGGGGATTTTTCCCAATTTCACCTAATTTCACCATGGTGTTCTGCAACTTCCTAAATTTCAGCCAATTAATTCGAATTAATGCTAATTCAACCAATGCAATAATCATTTTATTACATGCACTATTGGTCAACATTCATGGGTATGAACCTCATTCAAATTTATTCATGAATTGGGGAATTTTACAAATTTTGATATGGTTTCCCTGTAAATTTGAAACTCAACCGTCTACAGACCTGAATTTGTTAACACTTCAATTTTTTTGGGGGAATTTCTATTCCTAGGTTAAAGTCCCTCAACTTGTTTGTGAAATTTTCCTTAATTTCACTATAGTAATTTCTAAAAACAAATTGCAGACATCCCTTTCTAGTATTCCATCTTACGGTTTTCCTACATAGTCTCCAAACTTCAATTCTATGCTCTGTTAATTTTCCCATGCGGGATCAGTGTTGAAAACTGGGGCTTTGATACCACTTTGGAACATCCCCTGACCCCTGATGGGAAATGTGACGCAAAATTTTGACCTCTGATACTAATTTTATTTAATAAACATTTCTCTATACATGAACAAAGTTATACCAGCTAACATCAATAATTTATAGACATAGTTATAACATAAATTTCATAATGTAAGCATCATAAATACACACATAGTCATTAAAACAATGCATAAGAGACACTTATCTTATGAATAACCACCCATTATGTGCAGACCTTCCACATTCCTCCCAACCATAGACCACAATGCTCATAACTCTCATTAGTGGGCCATAGCAGAGCTGAGGCTAAAAATACAGTAGGGATAAGGAATCCTAACCTAGGCTAAGGTTGTTCCACAACCAAAATACCCAGAATAATATGCCAACTATGGAAGACAACCTGTAGTATTTGTTGGCACTAAGTGCAGTTGGAAGACCCTAGGTTCAAGTTATTATTGGACCAACAAAATCCTTCAAACACTATCCCTTCCAACATCACCTGCATGTGCATATGAAGTCTCACTTGAGGTATTTATTGGGAGTGCACGAACCAGGTTTCTATAGTGTTAAGGGAATGGGAGGTTATGTTCCTATTCATTTTGACTTAACTAGTTCTATGCATGTTATTCTGGAGTTGTTCTTCTTCAGTTACTTAGTGGATTTCGAGTTCATATTACCATTATATTCCTGATTATAACATAAATTCATTACTATAACATCCAAAATATTGTGCCATGATCACATATAAAGTAAATATACTCTCACATGCATTCAAATAGATTCCATAAGCAAACACATAAAATACACAAAACATAGTATTTAACGTGGTTCACCGAACTTTGGGCTACGTCCAAAATGGATGGCTTCTTTATTATGTGTTATTTAATATCTTGAGGCTTGTTCATTGCACATACAAAGATATAGCATTATTATATTGTCTCTCTCCTAGCCTAGCCACTCTGTAGTGCAAGCCTTTCGCTCTCTGCATCCTCTCTTTTACAGTCAGACATACATTCCTAACCTCAACAAAACAGAATACTCAGGAACATAACCCCTATTATCCCAACCCCTTACATATTTATACATAATATTTAGGGCTTAAAACTCTATTTTGTTCCTCCCAAGACCCTATTACAATGCATAATATCTTCACTTAACTGGTTTTTCAGGCTACTTTTGCCTGCTTTTCTGTTTGCATGCTACTTTTTGTTGTTCTTATATTTCTAGAATGTCAGGATGTCATCCTCTTGTCATGCTTCCTTTTCTCCTTCTTTATTCTCTTCTCTCTACTTTATTCCTCTTTCTTCTTTATTCTTCTATCTACTTTATTCTTCTATCTTCTTTATTATTTTGTCTACGCATTGTCTTCCTTCTGCATGATGTCCTCCTGGATGCACCTCAACTGCATGCTCCCTAGCCTTCCTTCTTATTTCACACACTTTTTCTATACTTAGTATTTTTACCAAATTTTTGTCCAAAACTTAATGTCCAATAGGCCTCCAACACTCACCTATGGCTCCTCCCGAGCAACTCAGTATTGTTTCCTGTTCTTCCACACCACAATGAAATTTTGATAGGATGCCTTTGCTACCTCCACCTCTTTGATGATCGTGGCCTATGTTTTTTCAATCTCCTCTTCTCCTTGTGCAATCAAGGCTATGATATTTGTTTCTACTTCATATGTTGCTTGTTTGACCTTACCTTTCATAGTGGCCAAATCCCCTATTACTCTCATTGCTTCTTCCTATAGTGGTCCCAATCGTTGTTGAAGGATATTTTGTCGATCCTTCATCTTCTCTACCTCCATGTATGACTACCTTTGAGCCAAAATGGTCGTAATATGTTCTATTGGTGGAAGAGTGGTTATCTTCTTCGAAGCTTGTTGCATTCTTTCTTTTGCTTCTCTTAATTAGGCTTCTACAACCTTCATCTCAGGATCCTCTACTAACTCTTTCCATATCTGTGTGCTCTCCTCATAGAGTTTTGCAAATTCTTCTTATGCTTTCTTGATATTGGTAAATATAGTTTTCACCATTCTCTCCCTGCATTTGCACACTTCAGGTGGAATTCCTGGCATGCTCCACAATTTTAATTCCTCAATATTCCCATAGAATCCCTTAATGACTTCTTCAATGTTTAACACTTGTTCTTCCATAGTATCTTCTACTACTATGGGGACTTCCAGTATTTCCTTTTTTGGAAAACTTCTTGGGTTTTTGTGATATGCTTTAAACTTCATCCTTTTCCTATCGGGATTTATTTTCCCTCTCCTAAGCCTCGTCCTTATCCTTCATGCTTTAAACTTCTTCTACTCTACCTTTAAATCTCTTCTTTTGTTGAAGCGCAGAGTCGTATTGCTCTTGTAATTGGGCTCTTTCGTCCCTTATTCATTCCAATTCACTGTGTGCTTCCTTTCCTCTATTCTTCATCTCTTGCAACAACCCTCCTTTCAAGTCCCATAGTCTCTACATTGACATCCTTGATACCACTATGTTGATATATCTCAAAGCATTTACCTTCTCCTGTAACTCAACCATTGGCAATTCCATTGCATCTGTCTCAATCTGTAATGTTCTATTTCTTACTGCTAGTTGTGCCAAGACCAGATGTGCACTTTCTGCTTCCTTTACTGGAATCCTGGATAATCCTACCTAGGTCTCGCACTCTTTGGTGATACTTGTTGCTTCCAACATATGCTCGAGTGTTTCCAATTTCTCCTGCACTATTTGTTGTTGCTCCTCTTGCTTCCTTGTGGCTTCCTCTATAAATTATTCTATGACGTTCCTTACTTGGTAGCCTATGTGTTATGTATCATCATTAGTTAAGGTATAAACGAGGGTTTCCATATGCTCTTTAGTTTTATTATGTGCATTTCCTACCTGTTCCTTCCCCTTATCCTTTCTTTTCATGCCTGCTATTGGAATTATTTGTTCTGCTTCTTCCATTGAGGGGCCAGGTGTATCTCCTATGCCATTATTTTTATTTTTTCCCTACTGGTCATCTAGTTCCTCATCACTCTTATCCTACTCTTCTTCCTTGTCTGGTGCCCAATTTTATCTAATGGGATATTCCATCCTTCTTCTGAGTCATTTACAATTTAACATGCATCCTCCATTGTCAACCTATAATTGGTTGGAAACCATTGACGCATCGAGTCTCTCTTGGCCTGCACCTACATGTGGTGCATTCCAAATTTAAAGCATGTAATATCCTTATATGTTTCCACCATCTCTACTGATATGCGTGATGTGTGTGCAACTAGATATGCGATGTTTTCCAGGTATACATAGAATGCGACATTATTGTCCAATTGTCTTCTTTTAATCATTTTATGCCATAATTTGGCATATCTCCTAACCATATTTCCTTTTCCTGATATGCGCATGTGATGATAGTAGCCTAGTTATTTTCAACCAACCAGCGCAATCAAAATTAACAGCCATGCATAATGGAACTTCATGCCCTTTATCTGGGCTTGAATGGAGTCCTGTAAAATTTGTTTCACTAAAAATGTAGCTCGGTTCATCTGAACCCCTTCAACACATTTCTATGAAGCTGCAATGACTACAGTTTGGACTTCATCCTTTCTACACTTGCAAAACAACTTACAATCCAACACCTGTGTTGAAAACCGGACATTGGTGTCATTGACTTTATTCACATCTAGTCCCCTCTTTCCCCTAAATGTATGGAATGTTTCTTTCATCGATTATGAGAGGGATATCTCTCCTGCCTTATTCAATAAAAGGGTCGATCCTCACCTTCCTTTGGGAGACAAGTAATCCTTGCAATCAAAGTAGTATTAATCAATACTGGGGGCTCTATCCATAGTGTCCCCCCATGGACACGACTGAGTAACACCTTCAAACAAACTTTAATCTCCAAGATGCACCTGAAGTATGAGATTTCCAATGGATTCATTAAGTCTTCTTTCTCTAATCATGTCACCCACTCCTATGTCTCCAATAGGATTTCTCCCATGCGTGGTATGCTCCTAGTGAAACAATTATTTTCCCTTGTGATCAGGGGATCAAATTTTGCTCAAAAATTAAAAGTGCTTAGAATCACTTCAAATCAAATGAGAGCGTAGGCCTCATTGTTACAAACCCAATGCAACTCATTTGGGTTCAAACGGACATCGAGACCGAGAGATATCACATTCCGTTCAAAATGACAAACAGGCAAAAAAGGGCTGCTGACTATATAGTCCATACAGTCCATACAGACACTGACATGGTAGGCCGTATGACACGTGGCAGGAAGCTATTTCACAGTTGGCATGTGACATGGATTGTTTGTAGCGAATGGAATGGTGACACGTGGCCCAATCAATGGCACCATGTGTCCCCTATTTATTGGTTTAAAATTGATTTGGAGACCACCGGAATCGACCCCGTGACCTCCACCCGCATGCAAAGATTTGGCAAAGACCACCAACCAATGCGCCACCATAATGCTTCTTAACACTATATGGTGCGGATTTCATTTGAATTGAAATGTTGTATGTTTGGGAGGGGGGTTGGGCTAGGGCCTAGCCCCAGCCTGTGGTTATGTTGTATTGTAATATGGCCATGGTTTAAAGCCTTTGCGCACACATTTAAAACTAAAGCCCGGTCATATGTTGTGTTGTAATATGACCATAGGCGTGGGTATATGTTTTAACATAGCCCTTTTGATATGGCTGCAGTCACATGTTTGTTTCCATATGACCATTGATGCGCGCGCGGGTATGCGTTGGTTTGAATTCGATTCAAACGATTATGGCCCTTATTTTTAAACGTGCGGTCACATGGGTAATATGACCTTGCCCTTGATGGTTAGGGGCTAGGTGTGCCCATAATCGTCCTACAGTTTTCACGGTTCACGAGGTTGTGCCCGATGCCAAGTTTTTTATGCTTTAAAATGTGTGTGGGCTAGGTTGAGCCAAAAAGGGTGCGTTTTGTAGATGCAGAGACAACAAGCTTGAAGGAGGGACTTCCAGGAAGCCTATCTTCTTCAATTTTTGGCCAAACAAGGTGCCGAAAAAGCCCAGCTAGGGGGTTTTGGATGTTCTGAAGCCATTGGAGCAGTCTATTTGGCATTTTGACATCTTAAAGCACATTTTTGAGCACTTTGAGCAAATAATACAAATGATCCATTGGAAGCTGGACCAGGAGATGTAGCCCAAGAGAGGGGTGAACTCCTTTAACATTTGTTGTGTTATGTGTTTTCTGTTCACTGATTTGGTTGTTGTTTATGTGCATCTTGAATGAGTAAATCCTATTAAATTTGTGATGCAAAGTTGATCCATTTTCATTTTAACACATAAATTTTACTTGCAAATATTTTCAAGATTACAAGTCTTCTTCATTTTTAGATCAAGTTGGTATCAGAGCATTGGTTTTTGAAGACTTGATTATTTGCAAGTGTTTTGTTTTATGATGCTCACAAGGTTGAAACTCACAAGAGGATAAGGTGAACTTGTGGAACCAAGTTCTCATCCTTCAAGGAGGAAGCATATATCATCACCGCAAGTTTCAAGGAGGCATTCACCAAGTATGGCTCATGAAGAGAGTCATGAAAATGTTCCTACAGAAGATGAAGATCTTAGAAAGGATCTCATGGAAATGAGAGAGATGATGAAGATCTTGATAGAAAGGAATACAAGGTTGAAAGGTGAAGGCTCCAACCCTTCAAAGCACAAGGGAGACAGTGGTGATAAAACTCCAAATGGAAATGGAGGGAATGGTTCTTCTCCACGACCCTCTCCTCCATATTCTTCTTCTTCTTCTTCTACCATTTCAAGACCTCTTCTGAACTCTCCAAAGGTACATGGTAAAAATCCTTCAAAAATTCCTTCATTAAAGCTTGATATTAAATTCAAATTACCAATGTACAATGGAGAAGTAAATGCTGAGAAATTAGATAATTGGATTCGTCAGATTGAGGTGTATTGTAGGATACAAAAAATTCAAGATGATGAAACAAAGATTCAGCTTGCTTCTTTAAGATTGGATAGTGTAGCACTCATTTGGTGGGAATCCAAGACTCAGGATGACATGAAGAAACATGGTAAAATTTTAACCTCTTGGAATGATTTTATTATTGCAATAAAAAGACAATTTTACGCATTGGCATATATGCAAAAGGCTACTATGGATTGGAAAAACTTTAGACAAGCTAAAGGATATAATGTGCAAAGCTTTAATCAAGAATTTAGGAGAAGAGATTTGGTTTTGGGAGTAGATTTGTCTTCTCAAGAAACATTACTCAAATACATTGGAGCTTTACATAGTTATTTGAGACATACTATACTCATGTTTAATCCTTCAAATCTAGATGAAGTTTGTGTTCATTCCACTCATTTGGAAGAAAGAGGAAGGAACGAAAATCATGAGGGTAACAAGAAGCCTTTCAGCCATGGAGACAAAGGAAAGAGGACGTTCAAGGGCAATGGAAAAAAGAGTGTTGTTGTTAAGAAAGAGGGAGAAAAATTCACATGCAAACATTGTTCAAAAGATGGCCATGATTAAGACCATTGTTGGAAACTTCATCCTGAAAGAAGACCCAAAAAGTTTGGCAATAAAGAGAAGTCAAAGACTGTTGCAACCATACAACATGACTTAGTTTATGATTCGTGTGATGAAACAAAGATCACAACCATGGGTTATCAAGGTAATGGTTCTATTGCAAGTACTAGTTCTTCAAATAATCTCAATGTAACTCGACAAGAAAAAGAGAGAATTGAACTTTTTCACATAAGGGTTGTTTCAAAGAATACTAAGATAGATACTCTATTTGATACTAGATCTCAAGAAAACCTTATATCTAAAGACACTGTTAAGAAATTAAAATTGGAAACAATTCCACATCCTAAGCCATACCCTCTTAGTTAGATATGTGATAATGCTAAATTAGAAGTAACAAGAAGGTGTAAACTTAGGTTTGCTATCACTTCACATTTCATTGATTAGGTAGAGCTTGATGTTATTCCATTGGATATCTATGGTATTGTGTTGGGAAGCCCATATTTGTACGATAGGAAAGCTATTTTTCTTCATCATGAGAATAAGTATCATTTGTTTAAGAATGGAGTTGAGTACATTGTTAGAGCCCATACAAAGAAGATGAATTTATCACTTGTAAATGCAGGACAAATGAAGAGATTAGTCAAAGCTAGAAAGATTTTTGTTCTCCTAATGATTAAACCCAAAGATGATATTGAAAACGAAACATTTCAAGGTTGTGATACAAAGTTGAAATCTGATCTATATGATGTTGTTAATCAATATGATGAAA
>JASDQU010373498.1:59205-99061 GCA_032191745.1 Picea mariana
AGGAAATGTGGAGTATCTTCGAGTTGGTCTTAAAGGTACAAATCCAAGAAAAGCCAAGTGGATTGAGGTTGGAAGAGTGAGGGAATTATATCCTCATCTTCAGATAGACTGACAATAGTCTTTTGAAGGTCCAAAAGCTTTCCAATGGGGAGGTGTGATCAGGGGATCAAATTTTGCTCAAAAATTCAAAGTGCTTGGAATTGCTTCAAATCAAACAAGAATGTAGGCCTCATCGTTACAAACCCAATGCAACTCGTTTGGGTTCAAACGGACATCGAGAGCGAGAGATATCGCATTCTGTTCAAAATGACAAACAGGCAAAAAAGGGGTGCTGATTGTACAGTCCATGCGGACGCTAACGTGGCAAGTCGTACGACACATGGCAGGTAGCTATTTTCATAGTTGGCAGGTGACATGGCTTGTTTGCAACGAATGGAATGGTGACACATGGCCCAATCAATGGCCTCCACGTGTCCCCTATTTATTGGTTTAAAATTTATTTGGAGACCACCGGAATCGACCCCGTGACCTCCACCCGCATGCAAAGATTTGGCAAAGACCACCAACCAACGTGCCACCATAGTGTTTCTTAACACTATATGGTGCGTATTTCATTTGAATTGAAATGTTGTATGTTTGGGCGGGGGGTCGGGATGGGGCCTAGCCCCAGCCCGTGGTTATGTTGTATTGTAATATGGCCAGGGTTTAAAGCCTTTGCGCTCACATTTAAAACTAAACCCTGGTTGTATGTTGTGTTGTAATATGACCATAGGTGTGGGTATATGTTTTAACATAGCCCTTTTGATATGGCCGCGGTCACATGTTTGTTGCCATATGACCATTGGCACGCGTGCGGGTATGCGTTGGTTTGAATTCGGTTCAAACGGTTATGGCCCTTATTTTTAAACGTGCGGTCACATGGGTAATATGACCTTGCCCTTGATGGTTAGGGGCTAGGTGTGCCCATAACTGTCCTACAGTTTTCACGGTTCACGCGGTTATGCCCGGTGCCAAGTTTTTATGCTTTAAAATTCTTGTGGGCTAGGTTGAGCCAAAAAGGGTGTGTTTTGTAGATGCAGAGACAACAAGCTTGAAAGGGGACTTCCAGGAAGCCTATCTTCTTCAATTTTTGGCCAAACGAGGTGTCGAAAAAGCCCAGCTAGGGGTTTTTGGACGTTTTGAAGCCATTGGAGCAGTCTATTTGGCATTTTGAGCATTGTAAAGCACATTTTTGAGCACTTTGAGCAAATAATACAAATGATCCATTGGAAGTTGGACGAGGAAATGTAGCCCAAGAGAGGGGTGAACTCCTTTATCATTTGCTGTGTTATGTGTTTTCTGTTCACTGATTTTGATGTTGTTTATATGCATCTTGAATGAGTAAATCCTATTAAAGTTGTGTTGCAAAGTTGATCCATTTTCATTTTAACACATAAATTTTACTTGCAAATATTTTCAAGATTACAAGTCTTCTTCATTTTTAGATCACCTTGCCAACTTCGATTATTTATGTTCGTCAGTGATGTCATGGTCCATGAAATTAAGGCCATAAACCTTGTTGAGCATCTCCCCTTCAATGCTTACACCAATTGGAATTGGTGATGTCAACAATGGGTATTTCCCATTTTCTGGTACGTTGATTGGTGATGCGTTGTCCATCCTTAATGGAAGGTAATATTTTTGGAAGCCCTCATGTGAAATTGAAGCCAAAGCTCTGTGTACCTCCTCAACTTCTGGTGCATCGGCTAGCCTCTTTGAATGTTTACATGTTGTTGTTTATGGCACTCCAACTTTCAGTGAGCCCATATCTCTTACGCGTACGATTCCTTAATTGGATTTGTGTCTATTCTATGGTAGCTCTAGGTCAGCTCTAATGCACTCAAATTCACTTTTATTTTCTCTCATTCGCTCACTCTTGCATGCAACAACAATTTATGTTTAGCGATCCCTCACCATTTTTGTGCATCCTTGCCAATTGTGCATGTCTATTCATGCCTTAACTACCTTTTCCAATCTTCCAATGTGGTTTATGAGTTATTAAATAAGTGCATCTTTATTAGAAAATTCGTCGTGTGATTTTCCCTCATACTGCCAATCTGTCACGATTTATGGTGAATTTTACCATTTAAGATTACACGGTGTCATTATGACCTATCATTACCCATTTGTAGTTTTTGTTTTCATGCTTAAATGATTTAAATGGTCTTATCAATGCCAAAATGTGCAATTGTTCTTGTTTCCTCATCGACTTGCTTCACAGTCTCTTTCTTATGCATTTTATTTCCTTAATCAACATAGTTCTATCTCGATGCACGATAATCTTTCCTTCTACGTATTTTCTTCTGCCTTGTATTCTATCATCTTTTTCTTTTGGGTATGTCCACTTTTTATTTGATTTTCTTATGTTTTCTACTCTCTCTTTTTTTTTGTTTTTTTCTTCCCTAATATGGTACAATTACTATGATACTTGTAGTATGGAGAAGCCCAGATTATAGCGCAGGTTTTCGGTCATCTCTATAGAGTTTCATCCAACTTCCACTAACCATTCCTCTAAGGGATTATCCATTCAAGGTTTCCAACCATGCAACACCTATCTCTGTTACATGCTAAATCACATATGGTCTTAACCAATGAATTCTAAACTTTCCTGGATGTTGTATGAACTTACTGTCATAGAGTAGTACTAAATCTCCCACTTGGAACTTCTTTTGTTTAATGTGTCTATCATACCAAGAATTTTATCTTTCCTTATGAACTTGCTGATGGAAACCTATGATAAATTGATCTTCCTCCAACTGTACCAACTGTGACAATATCTCCTCTACTGTGTGCAAGTATGACAGATCTATGATCAATGCAATGTATAGACTAGGTAAAATAAACTCCATTGGAATAACTGCTTCCTGTCCATAGATCAACTTGAAAGGTGTATGTCCTCTAAAAATTTTACTTTTAGTCCTGTAAGCCCATAACACTGTAGGAAATATTAAGTCCCAATCATATCTCCCTACATTGAAATTTTTTGTCAAAGCATTCTACAAGATATTATTGAAAGCTTCCATTATTCCATTGGATTGAGGATGATACAGTGTACTCTTCTAATGATGAATCTGAAACTCCTCATTCAATTCTACAATTGTCTTATTAAGAAAGTGTGTTCCTTGATCACTGATTAATATGCGTGGACATCCAAATATCGTGACTACATTCTCAAATAAAATATTGTAGCAGTATCTGCGGTACAATATAGAACTGGTATTGCTTCTGCCCATGTTGTTACATACTCCATCGCAATGATTATGTATCATGCTCCTGATGTTCTTGCTTGTGGGTTGATTGGCCCCACAAATTCTATGACCCACTTATCAAATACTTACAAGGTAATATTTGGATTTAAAGGTATCTAATCCCTCCTTGATGGATTTCCTCCTCTTTGACATACATCGCATGACTGGAAATATTCCTTAGCATATTTTTGGAGTGTGGGACACCAGAGCCCTGCGCAAAAAATATTTTATGCAATCACCTTACCTACGTAATGTTCTCTTGCAATACCATCATGTGCTTCTGCAAGTATCATCTATATTTCATGTTCTAGTACATAATGTCTCAATATTTCATCTAAAACCAACTTGTATAAATTCCCTGCAATCAATTGATAGTCTGATACTTTTACTACCAATAGTTTCTTCTATGCGATTGTCATATCTGATGGAGCCATTTTGGTGCGTAGAAACTGTATGATGTCTTAGAAGTAATCATCAACCATTTTAATTTCAAACAACTATGTGTTTGGGAAACTATCATCTAAATTTCATGCATATTCTCCTGATAATATGCACGATAGATGATCCGGTCCTGCATTCAACTTTCATGGTGTCACCACAACCTCAAAATCATATTCTTGAAATAACAGTAGCCATATACATATCCTCCCCCCCAAGAATGGCTTGTTCACAAAGTAATTTAGTGTAGAATGGTATGTGTACATATTAAAGTGAGAACCCAATAAATAATGCTTGAATTTATGTTACGCATATACCATTGACAATCCTTCTCATTCAGTAGTTGTATAAATATTCTCTGTTATGGATGTCCTTCTACTTGCAAACACAATTGGGCTATCTATGTTTCCCTCCCCTGGTTGAGAGAGTATTGTGCCCAACATTATGGATGATTCGTCAACATGAACATGGAACTCCTTATGCCAATTAGGAAAGATTAAAATTGACGTTGTCACTAGTTTCTTATTTAGTGTCTTCGAGCCCTTCTGATAGTATTCATTCAACTAGAACTTCACCTCCTTCTTCAAAAATATTTCCATAGATGTTGCAATCTGTGCATACCCTTTGACAAACTTCCTATAATATCTTGTGTGACCTAGAGTTTCCCTTAGTTGTTTGACTGATGTGGGTGGGTGTAACTCCAAAATTACTGCAATATTGGTTGGATCGAATAGTAATCATTGCTTACATACTACATGGCCCAACAAGATTCCAAACGGTGCAAAAAAAAAACACTTATTCACGTTTAGTGAAATTTTACACTATCTACACTTATCCAACGTCACCCTGATTTATTATACGTGATCCTTCAGTAGAATGAACAAAGTCTAATCATCTAATTATAATTTTTTGAACGTTGCTACCACAACTCTGGAAAACATTGCAGGGGCATTCTTCAATCCAAAGGGAATTACTGTATATTGATAGCTTCCACACTCTGTCGCGAACGTGGTCTTGTACCGGTGTTCCTGCACAATTTTTATCCGATGGTGCCCCAAGAATCCATCTATAAACAAGCAAGTCTATTGACCTCATACATTCTCTAGTACTTCATCTATAAATGGTGTTGGAAATGGATCATGTAAACATGCATTGTTCAACTTCCTCAGATTCAGACAAATCATAATTCTTCCTGTCTTTTTGTATTGCACCACCATTGGACTGATCCACTCCGACTCCTCCATAGGTTCAATGATTAATGTGCTCAAAATCCTATCTATTTCAACTTTCACCTTCTCTTTGTACTTTGTATTTAACCTGTAAGGCCTCTGTCACACTGGCTTAGCACCAGGTTTTAATGGAATTTTCATCTGGCCTAAGTCTCTTGTTATCCCCGTCTTCTCTGAGAATGTAGTTGAGAATAGGTCCTGATATTCTCACAACAAGTTTGCAATCTTTTGTACTATCTCATCACTCTAATAGTCTCCTATCTACACAAACTTGGGATTTTCTGTCATCCGAATGTTTACATTTTATGTCTTTATAGGTTGTGTGTATGCAACAGACTCAAGATATGGCCCTTCTACTAATCGTTCTCCTTCTGTCTTGGGTACTTGTACATTCTTGGGATCTTATTCATCATGTTATTCCTTGGAAAAATTATATCACTCCAATAAATCACGGACAGTCATCGAAGATCTGTACGCATTGCAGACGGGTACCACCTCCATCTGTCCTTCTTTTGCAAATATTTTGGTTCTAATATCTTGTAGCGCTGCATCTATTAATAGGGATTCATGTTCAAATGTAAAGGTGTAACACCCCAACCCCGATTTTAAACCTTATGAACTATAATTTATTATGTAATTGTGACTTAGGCTGGTGAGCCAGTAAAGTTGAAAAGGGGCTAGAGTGCCTAGGAAATGTAATACATCTATATACATTAATAAAAAAATACATCGTTGTCTGCAAGAAAGGAAAGGAAAAAATATATATGGAGCTATGATTCCACGAGATATGGGGATTAAGTGGCTAAGTCTTTTTATTATATTGTATTTACTCATAATTGATTTTATGGAGAAAAGTGGTTACATGAGCTTCTTGGGAAGAAGACCATGTGGATCTTGTTTTCATGTAATTATATAAATATCCATTGTGCATTGTTTTCGGGGTTCATTTGTTCTTATTCATTCACTGTTACGCCCTTCTTAATCTTTCATTTTTGGTGCCTCATTCCTACTAATTTGCGTGCTCTTGGTATGAGCATGGAAAAAATGGTTGGAAGAGGAGAGCCATTTCTAGATGGATGTAATAAATTATTGATCATTCCTAGAGGGAATGGATGCTTGTGTGCATGAGATTGATGGCATTTCATAAAGAACTATCCACAACCAATATTCCTTGGAGTTTCCAGTAGGGATATTTCCTAACCAGTAGCACTAGAGCCCTGGAGAGAAATGGAATAGTCCGAGGGATTGCATAGCAAAGAAAAGTGTTCATATTTTTGGATTGTGCATGTTGAGGGGGAAAGAGAGATGGAAAATTTAGGATTTGTTGTGTGGTTGAGAAACCTAAGAGATAGTTATCCAACCATTGTGTGTTTTCTATTTGGCCTAGGAACCATCCTTGTGGATTCATATCCTTGGCTCGGGGGTGACCTGTTGTTGAGAGTAAATGAACAAAAATGTCTATGGTTGGGAGGAACGTCCTTGTTATGTAGCCTGTTGGTGAATGCTTACTTGCAAAGATAAGTTTTCTCTATGTTATTTGTACAATGTATTTTATGTTGTGTATTTAATTATCTCTTAGATATGTATTTATAATGTTCTTGTCTGTTGGTTATGTTTTTTGCATGGAACATTGTTTATTTCTTTTATGTTGTAGAATGGATCTTGATTAATGCATGTGACTATTTCATACTTGATTTCGAATTAATTATTATCAGAATTTGATATTGGTTCAGAAGTGAATTTTTGGAGTAGTGTGGCTAGCCTCTGGGTGGTTGGGTACATTAGAGATTAGCATGGCCAACCTGTGGGTGGTTGGGTATGTTGCATATTGTTATTAGAGATTATAATTGAAACACTTGACTTGTATGGGATGAAATGGGTGAGAATCAAGTAGATTCATTGTTATAGTTTAAACTGGTACAAATTTTTGGAAATGGGGGGAAAATTATAATGAAATCCCTAAATTCATGAGAAAATCCGTGTTTAAATGATTCAGATTGTTTGAGAGGTTTAATGGATTTGATCTTTGGATTTGAAGATATGAATTTGACTTGGAAGAGTGAAAATTTCATATTTTTTAATAGTCGCAGTATCACAGGGAATCTTTCATAGAATCGACGACCAAGATCATATTTGATCTTGAGATTAATGACCCAGAGTTCATAAGGTTGATAAGGTATCGATCAGAAATATTCTTTGATACCCTTCTAGTTGGAGAGCCAAAGATCACCTAATATTTTCAACTTTGAGTGTTCAAGTATCGAAACAGAATATTCTTCGATATCTTCTGGTCGAAATAGTGAAACTTCATCAACCTTCTTAAATCTGAAGGAAAACGATGCAGGAGCATCGCTCCATCTCAGTAAACATGTTAGCGCATCAACAAGTTATCACATCAGTGTACAAGGAGGAACGGATTCCAGGTGAAGAGAGGCACCAACCCTCTCATTTTGAACCAAATTTAAAAAATTTCAATGTAATTAAATGTTGTAACGCTCAAGAGAATCCGAGCCATGTACCTTTATACAAGATACATGTGAAGTCTCCTTTAATATATGACAAGTATATAGGCTTAGTTTTGATTCGAACTAGAGGTCATTTATTGTAAATCAATGGAATTCAATGTGAGTAGGTAGATGGAGGGAAGGATCGAGGAGCCCCTATTTTGTAAAAATTTCTTGTATCGAAATTCATTAAGTAAGGAGGATGTGTTGATGAGAAAGTAGAGAGAGTTCAAGAGAGGATAGGAAAAGACCTAAGACTCAGTTATAGTCTAGCCTTTGAAAATATTTGTACATAAACATTCAGATATAATACAAAAGCAATTTTTCCTACATATGAGTTGTCTGTGTTTTTACGTGCGATGAATGTTCATTTTCTGAATGTTTTCTATGTTTATTCATGTATGTTGTAGATGTATGCAGATAGGTTTCATTTTCAGGATTAGATATAATTCTCTATCTTTGTAAATTTTTAGGTAGTTCTAGGCTTTTAGCCTTGTGCAAGGAGTGCACACCAGAGTATTGAAAACTCTATGAAGCCAACACAAGGAGTGAATTTTGAAATCTATCTCGAGTTCAGAGAAGAGAATGCCAGGTGGGAACACCAAAACACTTTCAAACTTAGAAAGGAGAAGTAGTTCCAGGGAGTGCACATCATAGTTGTTGAACACTCTGAAGAAGATATACCAGAGTTATTGAATACTCTAAGGGCTCTCCAAGGAGTGCATTGAGAAAGCACAAGGAGTGCACGAGAAATCTGTCTAGATTTCGATGAGAAGGTTTCCATGAGGGCATACCAAAGGTTAAAACTCAGAAGGATTAATGCAATTCTGCACATAGAGTGCAAGGAGTATGCAAGTGCAATTTTTGAGTTCATGTTTTAGGAGGTGAAACTGTGCAAGGAGTGCACAAAGCCAACACACTGCTAAAAGTGTTGGTCAACCTTAGAAGACAGAGCATAAGTGCTAGGAGGGCATTAGGATTTGCTAAGAATACCAAAGGGACTGAACCCTTTGAAGTCCAAGCGTTTACAAGATCGGGAGATATAACGCAAGTACATGCAATGACCCTGCAAGGTGTGAAAAGGTAAAGGACCTTCAAGGTTCATATTATTGAAGAAGCGCAAGGAGTGTGCAAGTGATATTCAAAGGTATCAAGTGTAGAAGTCCTGGTAGGGTGTGCAGAGGCCGAGACCCTTTGAATTTTGGAGCATTTTAATCTTAGTAGGTGTAGTGTTTCAAATATTGCAAGTAGAGGCCAACTAGACGTCTATGCAAGAGAAGCATTGAAGGTTAAGCCTTTGAAAATTTGAGAAAAATCCTTCAATGGAAGGAAAGTAGAGAAAATGGAGGAAGAAGCTACAACAAATGTTGATCTATCCTAGAGAGGAGATCTAGACCATTCAATCAAAGTCCACATGGAAGGAGGAGTGCGCATGGAGGAGAAATAGATCCCAGCCGTTGGATCTAGGCACCCGGATTGAAAGTCGTCTGATCTAGGTAAGTTGCATTGGTTTTAACCCTCTAGACCCTTTGAAATTTGTATGTTTGGAGGTTTTCAAGATTTTTTTTTGGAGGATGAAAGTTCCTTTAAGTTTTGAGGAGCCGAAATGAATTGAGACTCTCCATCAGCAAGGACACTTGTCCACGGATTGAGCGTATTTGAAATATTGGTAGTTAGGGAGAACAAGTGCACAGGGTTTATAGAGTCAAGAAGACTCAAAGATCTAAAGTCCCAAATTGCATTCCAGTCATTTAAGTAGAAGGTTAGGTGTCACTCGATCCCAAGATCCGAAGGTTTAATACTCCAGATCGTTTTCCAAAGTGGATCATTTGGGTGAGAAGTTTCAAACTCTGAAATTAAATATGGACCATTGATTAGAAGGGACACATGTCAACATATGTAGAAGTCTGGAGGTCTGACACTTTGAAGGAAAACGAGTGTAGAGTTGTGATAAAACTCGTAGTTTCAAATAACATAGCTCATCTCCACCATTGATCTCGGTGGATAGGTGTCAACGGATCCAACACTATGGAGGAGAGGCACATCGGAGGGAAGTTGGGAAGAAGAAGGTGGGCTCAAGAATGGCCAGAGGATGGAGTTCATCTGAGTCATCCATCATAGTGGATACATGGCACAAGATCTGGGAGTCCGGTGACAAAGCACTCTAGAATATTGGAGTCAGAGATGATTTTAAGGATGGAAATTTATTTTAAAATGTAGAAACCTTGGTGAATATTACTAATCCTCCATATGCCAACTATAAATGTTTGGTGATATTTTTGTTAAAATATTCAAATTTCTAAGGATTTTATATAGTTTTTATAAAATTTTGGTGATTTTTAAGGTAAAATAATTTTATGCTATAGAATTTGGGCTAATCATTTTTAAAATAATGAATCTCTTTTTTGGAAAAACCATGGAAAATTAGCCCATGAGAGAAGTTTAGCCCCTAAAATCATCCATGATTGGAGTGTTGTGTTTCAAAAGTCCCTGAAGCCTAGAGTGTCGAAGTGGTTGTGAGTCGTCGATCTTTGCAGACATGTGGCAAGAGATCTGGCACTTCGGAGGATTCATGGAGGGTTGCCTTGAAACTATTTGGAGCCCAGAGGCCTAGAGTAGATGTACACTATAGATCGATGTAGCATTTTGAATCATTGGATCCTCTGGAGGTTTGCCAGTTTGGCACTCCAAGAGATTTTTGTATGTGGTGCTTTGAAATTCGTCGAAGATAGAGCACATAAACGTTAGGGGTCCTTGATATGTGAGAGCAATGGGGCCATCTGATCAACCATTTTGGAATTCGTCACTATGGCTATGTTTTGGTTGTTTTGTGTTGGTGCCGAAAACTCTCGAAGCTTGAAAAGGAAAAATATGAGCCTTCCATATGTCGAGGCTTGAGGATCGTAGATTTGACACTTGGGTGTATTCGTCGATTCAACGATTCAGGAAATATATGGAAAAGTGCTATGGAGAAACCACTGAAGCGAGGAGTGTGAAAGAAGTGTAGATTCGTCAATCCGAAGATGGAATGAGAACCGTCAGATCTTCCTTTTTTGACGATCGACACTTTGTGAGTGTTATGTGTATTGGGTGTGATTAGAAAATCATCGAATTTGAATCCGTGTGTAAATTTAGAGTCGTTGATCTTGGTGTCTATTGAGGACCATTGATCTTTCTACCCATTGTTTCATTAGTTCTCAAATTTTTTGTATTTGAGGAGCTGAGGGGTAAGAAAGTTACATATCATTGAAGGCCAAAGTACCGAAATAGATAATTTTTATTGGTGCTTGGTCACAGCCCTCGGTCACGTGAGGATTTAGCTAGAGAATAGAGGCTAAGGCCAAATTTGATTTAAAATAGGAAAGGGGCTTAGACATAAAGCGTCTGCGGGTTCAGTCTTGGACTTGCACATGGAAAGTTAAGGACATGTATATAATATTATTGAGGCTCGGAAGGGCTCGAAGAGTTGATTCAACTCTTGATTGTGAATGATCCTAGACTGGGAGGTCGTGCAGACCCTGGGAGAGGGTGGGGTCTGCATCAAGTGGTATTATAGCTTGATTTTGTCTATAGGTAGCAGGAGAGAAAGGAAAGTTTTGGTATGATACCATCAAGTGGTATCAAAGCCTGATTTTGTTTGCAGGTAGCAGGAAAATGAGAAGGAGAAAACATATTAATGATGCTCTGTGAATATTTTTTTCAAGTGTGCAACAATTAGTAGACAACTAGGAGGGTTGCAGGAGAAAGGCAATGATCCTCTCAGTTGCATAGCAGGAGAAGTAGACAACCAAGTGGGATGAAAGAGAAGAACCAGTTGTGTTCTTGGAGGCAGAGGAGGAATATGGCTATTGAAGGCTAGAAACGGGATCATAAAAAAGACTGCCAGTAGGAGAGTAGCACATAGAAGGATAAAGAGCTCAAGGAGATCTAAGAGTACCTCAACAGGTTAATGATGAGGATGCAGCAAGAAGCATAAGGAAGTTAGAGGAAGAAGCATAATTTGAGGAGGTGGTTGAGGCATGTTGAAACCCTCAGTTCCACAGAGAAGCAGATGGTTTACATTTTTGAAATAGAGGTTGGAAGGAACCTCAGTGATGAGGAAGATATATCAAATGAAGATCTCATAGAATTACAGGAGAGAAGAGGTGAACTTTTGGATTTCCAGGTGGGAAATAAGAAGAGGTCAACTGAAGATCTCATAAATTTCCAAGTGGGAAGAGGTGGTAATGTAGATTTCCAAGAGGGAAATGAGATGAGATCAGTCAAATATATCATAGACCACCAAGAGGGTAGGAGTGAAACCTTATGTTTCCAGGTAGGAAAGAAGGACGAGATGAGATTGTTTGAGGGTCTCATGAACTCAGAGGAGAGTTTAGATCGGCAAGCAGTGTTGGTAGAGGAGGAGGATCAGAGTCATATTTAGATCATTGGAGGAATCAACTTGTTCCTGCCAAGCATCCCAGTAGAGGCCAGTGCACATGTTGAAGGTGCATAAGAGGAGATACAACCATCCAAGACTGTCACAGAGGAGTAGGAGAAGACATTGAAATTTTCCCAGGAGATGGAAGGAGAAGAATAACATTCAACATAATTTCTCAAAATTTTTAGCAAGGGAGATGAACATGAGATGACTGCAGAAATTGAACCTACAGTAGAGGAGAGAGAAACATAAACATGGACTTTGTTTATTTGTATGAGGAATTGGATTCCGTGACAGAAAAAGAACTCTCGGGGGAGATGGCTGAGTAGAAGTTTAATAACATGGCTACAGAATTTATATCTCCAGTGGGATGGAAAGATAATGACACAAGAGATCAAATTAGCATGGAAGATCAGGATGATCTTCACATTGATATATATGAATAATTGGAGGCCCTGGAGGAAACGGTAATGGATCAGATATAATGCATCCAACAAGTTAAGTTGTAAATTGATGAAGAGGAGATGTAGTAGAGCATACTACAAAGGAGGAGCCAACCAATAGACCAACTGGATAGAGTGATAGAAGAAATAAGGAGGTTGATGTTGGAAGCAATAGAGAAGGAAGCCAACAACATACATAAGTTGATTAGGGGAGAACCTGCAGAAGCATTAGGATAGAAAAAATAGTAGCAAAGCAGAGGAGTAGATGGACAACTCCAAATTCAGATTTGGGATCCTAAAGGATCTCAGCCTCAGTAGCAGGGGAGCCATGAGCAGGAGATCATGATTTTTTTCAGCACGAGAGTATGATGCAGGAGCATTGCTCCATCTCAAAAAACGCGCTAATGCATCATTAATATAGTGCATAAACACACAAGGAGGAACAAATTCTAAGGGAAGAGAGGCGCCAACCCTCTCATTTTGAACCAAATTTAAAACATTTCAATGTAATTAAATGGAATTAAATATTATAAGAATCAAGAGAATCTAAGCCATGTTCCTCTGTATAGGATGCATGTGAAGTCACCTTTAATGGTTGGCAGGTAGATTGGCTTAGTTATGATTCATACTAGAGGTTCATTTATTGTTATTTAATGCAATTCAATGTGAGTAGGTAGATGGAGGGAAGGCTCGAGGAGCCCCTCTTTTGTAAAAATATCTGGTATAAAAATTCATTAAGGAATGAGGAGATGTTGATAAGCAAGTAGAGAGATTTCAAGAGAGGAGAGGAGAAGATATGAGACTCAGTTGTAGTCTGGCCTTTGAAAATCTTTGTACATAAACGTTCAGATATAATACAAAAGTAGTTTTTCCTGCATATGAGGTGTTTATGTTTTTTTGTGTGATGAATTTTCATTTTTTGGATGTTTTCTGTGTTTATTCATGTATGTTTTAGATGTATGAAAATAGGTTTCATCTATAGGATTAGATAGACTTCTCTATCTTTATAAATTTATGGGTAGTTATGAGATTTTAGGCTTGTGCAAGGAGTGCACACCAGAGTATTGAAAACTCTGTGAAGCCAACGCAAGAAGTGAGTTTGAACTCTGTCTCGAGTTTAGAGAAGAGAATTAAATGTGGGCACACCAGAACAGTTTCAAACTTAGAAAGGAGAAATAGTACCAAGGAGTGCACATCAGAGTTTTTGAATAGTTTGAACAAGATATACCAAAGTTACTGAATACTCTGAGGGCTCTACAAGGAGTGCATTGAGAAAGCATAAGGAGTGTGAGATAAATCTATCTCGAGTTCTATGAGAAGGTTTCCAGGAGGGCATACCAGATGGTAAAACTCAGGAGGAGAAGTTAAATTCTACACAGAGAGTGCAAGGAGTGCGCAAGTGAATTTTTTTATTTCAAGTTTCAAGAGGTGAAACTGTGCAAGGAGTGCACAAATCCAACACATAGATAAAATTTTTGATCAAGATCAGGAGATAGAGCATGAGTGCCAGGAGGGAACAAAGAATTTTTGACAAGACCAAAGGGACATAACCCTTTGAATTCCAAGCATTTACAAGATTAGGAGAGATAGCGCAAGTATGCGCAGAGACCCTACAAGGTGTGCAGAGGTTAAGGACCTTCAAGGTTCAGATTGTTGAAGAAGAACAAGGAGTGCATAGGTGATATTAAATGGTATCAAGTGCATAAGTTCTTGCAGGGTGTGCAGAGGACGAGACCCTTTTGAATTTTGGAGTATTATTAAGATCAGGAGGTGTAGTGTTTCAAAGAATGAAAGAAGAGGCCAACCAGACAACCCCTTAGTAGAAGCATCGAAGGTTAAGCATTTTAAAATTTGAGATAAATCCTTCATCGGAAGGAACGTGTAGGCATCGGAGGATGAATCTACAAAAACCGTTGATCTAGGATGGAAAGGAGGTCTAGACCATTGGATCTAAATCCAGATGAAAGGAGGAGATCACATGGAGGAGAAATACATCTAGGCATGAGGATCAACAATCGCCCAATCCAGGTAATTTTCATGAGGTATAACACTCTGCACCCTTTGAAATTCGTAAGTTCATAGTTTTTCAAGTTTGTGTTTTGGAGGATACAAGTTCCCTGAAGTCTCGAGAAGCTGAAATAATTTAGGACCGTCCATTAGGAAGGACACGTGTCCACAGATCGAACTTATTAGAAATATTGGTAGTTCAGGAGAACAAGTGAACAGGGTGTACAAAGCTAGGGAATATCGAAGCCTTGAAGTACCAGAGCACATCCCAACCATTGAAGTAGAAGGATAGGTGTCAACCGATCTTGAGATCCGAAGGTTTAATACTCTGGAGGGTTTTCCAAACTGGAGAATTTGGGAGAGAAGTTTTGACATCTAGAATCATATCTAGATCAATGATTAGAAGGGACATGTGTTAGAAAATCTAGGATTCCATAGGTCCGACACTCCGGAGGAAAATGAGCGCAGAGTTATGAGAACACCCATAATTCCGAACAACAGAGATCATCTCAGTTGTTGATCTTTGTGGATAGGGGTCAATTGATCTAGCACTCCAGAGGAGAGGCACTTCAGAGAAAATATGGGTAGAAGCAGTTGGGGTAGAGAACGCCTGAATAAAATATTTCATCCAATCCTTCCATCATAGTGGACACGTGGCACCATATCTGGAAGTTTGGAGACAGATCACTTTGGAAGATTGGAGAGTCATGCTTCGAAAGTCCTCGAAGCTCGGAGTGGTGAAGTGGTTTAGAGTTGTCGATCTCTACAAACATGTGGAAATAGATATATGTAAATGTGTTTAACCTACATAGAATATATCTAGCTATAAAATACCACACACTTTTGTAGAGATAAATTGAGATAGAATAAGAAAGAGAGAAAGAATGGAAGAATTCTCATTAACCGTAATGAATAATGAATAATTTACACATGATACACTTTGTATAACTCAACCAATTCACACTAGAGGTGAGGCCAATGCACCATAGTGATGGTCTAGAGTGATCTGGCCACACCCCAATAGTTACGGTAGTGAAATTCCACCTAGTTTAGTCTCTCGGGTAGTTACAAAAGTGAACTACCACCTAACTGAGTTAACTAGTGTACCAGTCTTCAGTTAACTAACTGAAACATAGTGAAGTGATGAGGAGATCAAGGAATAATGGGTAATTTTCTAGTCTGGTGATGATACCAAGGCTAATGCACATTAGCTGGTGATGATCCCAATGTTTCATGGTGACAAAACCAATGCAACATCTAGATTCCACTCAACTAGTCAAACTGAAGTGAAAACTGAAGAGAATATTCTCCTAGAGAAATATTATCCCTATAATTTAGGAGATTGGATAAATACTAATAAACATAGGAAAAACCTTAGGAAAAATAAATCCTAGGTGTGTGTGAAGTAACTCCAACACCCCCCTAAACATCACTATGGTGAAAATAAAGAATGGGTCCCAACAATGAGGCCATGTTAGGTACCCAAATACAAAAGATACATTGAAATAAAGTGACAAAAAAGGGAAAAACTCATGGGAACAACCCCCCCCCTCAAGGTACAATGTATGTAAAAAATAAGAACTACAGTTGCTAGGAAAAAATTTCCTTCACTCCAAGAGGACTTCATGGAGAATGGAAATTTTTCTCAGTGAAGGTCTTCGTGAAGATGTCTATCATCTGTTCTGCTGAAGGACATAACTGTAGATCGATGATCCCCTCATGTACTAATTCTTGGATGTAGTTCATGTGGATATTGATGTTATTCATCCTTTATCTCTGAACTCGATCTCTGGAAAACTTCAGAGTGCTCTGTTTGTCACACTAGATGTCGATCGACTGATGAAACTCAATGCCCAACTCAGTGAGAAAATGTTGTAGCCACATAGCTTGAATGGTTATATTAAATACCTCTATGTACTCTGCCTCATATGAAGAAAGAGAAATATCATCCTGCTTCTTTCTTGACCAACAGATAGTCCTGGAACCAAGACTAAGTGAGTAACCGGATGTGGACTTGTGATCATTTCTATCGCCAACCCAATCAAAATTAGTGAAGCTGGTGAGATATAATGTAGTGCCTATTTCATAATGAATCCCAAAGGTGATGGTTCCCTGTACATATCATAGGATACACTTTGAATCCTTCCAATGTAGCTCATGTGGCTTCTACATGAACCTGGAAACTGCGCCAACTGCATAGGAGAGGTTTAGTCTGGATTGTGTGAGATACAAAAGGATCCCCATTAGCTATTTGTAGAGTGTGTTGTCAACCAGTGGAGTGTCCCCACCATCTTCAAGTTTGACTCCTGATAGGAAAGGAGTTGGAGCATACTTGTATTCTGTCATGTGAAATCTCTCAAGGATATCTCGAGCATATTTGGCCTAAGAAAGTTTGATGCCTGATGCATCCTGACTGATCTCAAATCCAAGAAAGAAGTGTAGTAGACCCATGTTCGTCATCCAAAACCTATCATGTAGAATCCTCTTGACTGCAACAATCGTTGAATTCAAGCAACAGGTGATCAAAAAATCATCAACATACAGAACTAATAGTAGAAGTGAATCAACCATCCTGAGCATGTAGACGTTCGGGTATGATTTACAACATACAAAGTTATGTGACAATAGGTAGGAGTCCATATTGGAATACCATTCCCTTGGAGCATGATTGAGTCCATAAATATATTTCTTCAATCGATAGACCAAAGATGAATCATGCATAAATCCCCAGGGCTAATCCATATAGATCTCCTCATAGAGATAGTCATGAAGAAATGCATTCTTCACGTAGATCTCATGGACTTCCCATTCATTGGATGCTACAATGGCAAGTTCCAAACGTATGGAATCCATCTTCTCTATTGGAGAGAAGGTCTCATCATAATCAATTCCATCGACCTACTGAAATCCTTTGGAAATAATCCTATATTTGTATCCCAAGTATCGTTCTCTAGGAGGGAGTTGTACTCCTCCTGCATGGAGGATTCCAAAAAGGGATTTCCAGCAGCCTTGTCGTAATACTGTGGATATGAATACTGAACCAAGAAAATATTCCTAGAGGAAAATGGTTCAGTGGTAGTAAGTGCAATAGGAGGCTCCTCGAAATCAGATTGAGTCCTCCTATTATTGGCTGGATCACCAACATTATCCCCTGCATCCTACACTTGGGCCTCTGGTTTGTCTCTGCATTTGCATCTGGATGCATTGACTCTTCATTTGAGTGTACTGACTCTGTATCTAGATCATCTAAATCCTTTGAATCATAACTCTCATATGAATAAGATTTGTCATGTGCATGTTCATCATCTCAGATAGGTGGAAGAATGAAGTTGTCTGCATGCAACTATTGAGGTATATGCAAGACACTTTCCTTTAATTGGAGACTTCACTCAATGATGAGCTAGTCTGAGGAAATATCAATAAGTATGTATCCCTTTGCACAGTTGGGGTATCCAACAAATATACACTCAATGCTCTGGGGATCAAGTTCCTTCCTCTTTTCAGAGGGAATCCAGGCCCATGCACATGAACTGAAAATAAGAAAGTGGGCCACTTCCAGTTTGAGGCCGCTCCAAGCCTTGTATGGGGTATTATGCTTGAAAGATCGATGTGGAGATCTATTTTGGATGTAGGTTTCACAATTAAGTGCTTCGGCCCATAGTCTCTATGGTAGTGACTTTTCATGTAGCATGCAAGATGCCATCTCTTTTAGAGATCTGTTTTTCCACTCAACAACTCTGTTTTGTTGCAGAGTATAAGAAACTGCATGTTTCAATTGAATCCATGCCTCATGAAAAAAATTCTAAATATCATGATTGATATACTCTCACTCATTATCCGTTTGGAGGTTTTTGGTTTTCTTTCCTAACTGTGTCTCAACCAAAGCTTTGAAATCTTTGAGGTGTTGAAAGACCTTTGTTTTTTTTCTGAGAAAGTAAGTCTCCCTCACCCAGATTCCCGTGAAAAATGTCCTAATGGATGTAGTTGTCACTGATATACCCCCTAAGTATGGTTTGCTATTATCTAGATGTTGGGGAGCCAAGCTCGGGGGATCCCTTCAGCTGGATATGACCTATGCCACGATCCCTGTTTTTGGTGGACAGTTCACTCGGTTATACCAGGAAACATAGTTGGCATATACGGTAAGTGATCCTCAAAATCCTAACAATTACCCTGTTTATATCACCGATCAAGACCCAGGATATTGTATTTTGTCTTTTGACGATAGTGAAAATAATTGTACGGAAGAAAGTTATATTGATGAAATCAAAACTGAAAGGAGAACTAAAAATGTGTATAGCACTGGAACTTGGAAAATGTTTTTCGATGGTGCTTCATCATGTGAAGGAGCAGGTGCAGGCATGATTTTCCTAGCACTTGAAAATGAATTCGTCGTCCCTTTCTCTTACAGGCTACAGTGGGACATAGACTACACAAATAGCGTATGTGAATATGAAGCTCTAGTCTTGGGACTAGAAGCTACCAAGAAGCTAAACATAAAGAAATTAGAGGTCTATGGGGATGCAGAACTAATTGTGAAGCAGGTAAATCGACAGTACCAGGCCAAGCACCCAAGATTGAGGTCCTATAGAAATTGTGCCTAGGATATAATGAAAAAATTATTTTCATTGGTAAAGGTTCATTTCATCCCACGATCCTAAACCCAGCAAGCCGATTCACTGGCCAAAGAAGCGTTGACTTTCGCACCCCCTACCGCTTTCAAACTAAAATACCACATAGAGGTAAGGCACAGACCATCCATACCAAACAACATACAACATTGGAAGGTATTCGAAGATGATGAACAGATCAAAAATTTTCTGGAAATGGTGGATGATTTCTCCGAAACTCACATTGACCAGGAAAACCAAAATGACCATACCTAGATTATGCAGGAAGGGGAGGAGACTCAGGAGTTCCGAGAAAAAATCACAAATCATCACCTACTAGTATTAAAAAGTAATCAGATCCCTAAGGGTCTGATACCTCTGGAAAGGTTGTTTGATCAAAATGACATGCTTCTGAAGTCTACCTTGCGGCCCCAATCAGAGGAGGTGGAAGACTGTGACACGGGCACCGCGAAAGAACCTAGGATAGTGAAACTATCAAAGTACCTCCCTTCTGAGATAAAAAGTAAGTATACAGACTTACTCGGACGGTATAAGGATGTCTTTGCATGGTCTTACGATGAGCTCATAACCTATGATACCTCTGTGATCAAGAAAAATATACCTTTGAAACCTGCTGTCAAACCCTTCAGATAGAAGCTCAGGAAAATCAACCCTATTTTACAGCCCATAGTCGAAAAAGAAGTGAAAAAGATTTTTGACGCAAAAATAATTGTACCTCTCAGATACTCTGACTAGGTGGCAAACCTAGTCCCAGTTAGGAAGAAGAGCGGGGAGATCAGACTATGTGTAGAATTTAGAAATCTAAATATGTACTCTCTTAAAGACAATTATCCTCTACCCAAAATGGATCATGTTTTGGAAAAATTAGCTGGGGAAAATAGGATGTCGATGATCGATGGGTTTTCCGGTTACAATCAAATTGTTGTCAATGAGCATGATAAAGAAAAAACAGCTTTCACCACCCCTTGGGGCACATTTATGTATGACAAAATGCCTTTCGTCCTAATGAATGCAGGTGCTACCTTCCAGCGCGCTATGGATATCGCTTTTGTTAGTGAAAGAGATAAATTTTTGGTTATATACCTTGATGATCTAACTGTCTTTTCTAAATCTGACGAAGACCATCTGATACATCTAAAGAAAACATTCGAGAAATGTCGACAATTTCATTTGTCCTTAAACTCCAAGAAGTATCACTTTGCGATGCAAGAAGGTAAACTCTTGGGCCACATTGTGTCTCGAGACAGAATCAAAATTGACCCTAAAAGGGTCGAAGCTATAGACACCATAAATATTCCTAGAAATGTAAAAGAAATTCAGTCATTTTTAGGAAAAATAATTTTTTTGAGAAGATTTATCCCAAACTTTGTTGAAATCATGAAATTGATCACAGATATGCTAAAGAAGAACAATGAAGTGAAATGGACGGCCGAAGCTAAAGCATCGTTTGCTTGCATCAAGAAAGTTATCAGTGAAGCGCCCATGCTGGCAAGCCCCGATTATCTAAAAGATTTCTTCATTTTCTCATTCACCTCTGAACACACAGTGGCGGTAGTGCTCCTCCAGAAAAATGAAGAAGGTTTCAAGCAACCAATAGATTTTTTAGTAAAAGCAATAGAGACACTGTATTGAGATATGATATAATGGAAAAGCAAGCATATGCTATGGTGAAGGCGTTGAAGGATTTTAGAACCTACGTGCTACACTCCAAGGTAATTGCATACGTGCCCACCATTTATGTAAACGATATATTAGTTCATCCCGATAGCGACGGGAAGAGGGGTTGGTGGCTTGCTAAAATTCAAGAATTCAATTTAGAGGTGAAACCAATGAAACTAGTAAAGGGATAGGGTTTGGCTAAGCTCTTAGCTGAATCAAATTTCAAAGCACTCGGAATGAATAACCTGCAGGGATATGAAGGATGTGGGGACATAAACAAGCTCGATGACCAAATAGCTGTAACCAGAATCGAAGAGAAGTTTGCCTTATCGGATTGGTATAAACACATAGTGTCTTACCTACTGACCCTGAAATTACCTAGTGATCTGTCTCTAACTAAAGCCAGAACACTGAAGCTGCATGCGGTGAAATACTGTATATCTGAAAGGCAGTTGTACTGGAAGGACCCATTAGGATTCCTACTAGTTTGTTTGGTAGAATCAGAAACAAAGTGTGTCATAAATGAATTTCACGAAGGAGTATGCGGAGGGAATCACGCCTGGAGGGAAACAACTTATAAAATCCCAAGGGAAGGATACTATTGGCCTAAACTATTCTCAAACGTCAACACCAAAGTCATAGCTTGTAACCCTTGCTAGTTGTTCATAGGTAAAAAGAAGCTTCCAGCACTACCTCTGGTCCCCATAAAAAACGAAGCCCCTTTTCAACAATGGGGGTTATATTTTATAGGTGAAATCAACCCACATTCTAGTGCTCAACACAGATGGATCCTCACTGCTATAGTTTACTTCACCAAATGGGTGGAGGCTATTCCAACTAGAAAGGCGACCAATTAAGTGGTAATACATTTCCTGGAAGAGAGTATACTGTCCAGATTCGGCTGTCCCCAAAAGATAGTAACGGATAATGCCCATTCATTCAAGTCTATGGCATTGGTCAACTTTTTCCAAAAATATAACATCATATTGGGCCACTCAATGAAATATTACCCTCAAGGAAACAGTTTATCCGAATCATCAAATAAAATTTTAATTTATATAATTAAGAAGGTGCTAATTGAAAACAAAGGATCTTGGCATGTACATTTGAAGTATGCCTTATGGGAAAATCAGATAGGTACAAAGAGATCTATTGGTACTTCTCCTTTCCAAATGGTATACGGGACTGATGTGGTACTACCTATAAATCTAGCACTCCCTGTGATGAAGCTCTGGAAAGATGAGAAAGAAGAGCCAAACCATGTCACAAGAAGAATAAATCAGTTGATTGAGGTCCAACAACACAGGACCGAGGTGGATGAAAGGATGTAGAAATACTAGGACAACATGAAAGAAATTTTCAACCATAAGGCCAAAAACTGAGGCTTCCTCCCTGACGATTTGGTTTTGAAATGGGATGCTAGAAGGGAAGACTCGAAAAAACATGGTAAATTTGATCATATCTGGTATGAACCGTTCAAATTCTTAGCTTTTGAAGGGACAAATTCATTTCTGTTAGAGAATTTGGATGGAAAAATCATCAACGCGCCTGTCAATGGGCATTATTTAAAGCACTATATGCAATAAATGAGTTCTGAATATCCACTGTATATATCGGTTTATGTTTTCTGTTTTTTATAGCGTTTCGATAAGTTCACTTTCATCGAAAATAAAATAGGTTAGTGTTTTCCTAGAAGTAGAGATATGAAATTTCCAACACATTGAATCCCATAAATATTGAAGGGCCTGATACTCTTTATGTTGTTCCTTACAGGATTCTGGCTTACAACCCAAACAACAACAGGAGAAAACATATGGTCATGTATCAGGAAATTGACTCACCCAGAATAGGTGACAAATGTTTTTTTAGAAGAGAACGAAATGGTAAGGTGAAGGTATGAATTTCCGAAGTATCTGGGTTTTCAAACGAATATCACTTAAACGTAGCATGGTATCATGAGTATGATATATTCACCTGACATGTCTTTAAAAGAACAACTTTTACTGTGGATTCTAAAAGGGCTCAAAAAAGAAAAGAAAAAAAAAAAAGAGAAGGGTTTCCGAGAGTCAGGATTGCATGTCAACGTCTGGTTTTTTGAAGTCCAAAGCCTTCTCCTTTTTCCTTTTCATCCCTGGCATTCTCTCCTTAAGCTCTGGCACCTTCCCATACCCTCCACAGAGGAATAAGAGGTTACTCTTTAGTTCTGGAAACTAGCAAACAAATCTTAGAAAATAAGTTGGCCTTCACGACTCCTCGGTTTCCTGCTGAAACGAAGTTATGCGTAGGTTGATCCTAACTCTCTTAGGTCTTTTAACAGGTTTCAAATGGTTAATACTTTCTCAGAGGAAGACCCCTAGAAATAAATTCTCCCATAAGTTCCTGCAGACTAGGACATTTTGAAGGTCAAGAGAAAGTTGGTCTAGAGTGCTCAAAGCAAGGTGACAGACCACTGTAGAGAATATTACATAGATATCACCCCTGGTATACTTTATACCAAATTTATTGCCCCCACTTCATTTTCCAAAAGTAAAATATAAGACAAATGGTGAAAGGAAATTCATAATTGATTGCCCCCATCTAGTCCAAAGAGATGATGAAAGGAAATTCATAAAATGATTTCCCTCATCTCAGCATTTAAATGCAAAATCACAGTTTGGAGTGGTGAAAGGAAATTCAATAAAGGGAACCAGATAACTTCACTGGGGTACTGAATAGGCTCGCTGGTAGTGAAGTGATATCTAAAATATTTGTAAGGTTGTCATACATAAATTATATTACACTCTAGTAACTAGCCTTTTCGAAACTGGATCTACAGCCCAAGTTCATGTAGGTCTCCCTGATTTAAAGCATGGAATTTGCTTCGTTTTGATGCAAGATAAAACCTACATCACCTGTTGAATTTCCTAAGATCGTTTGGACCATATTAAGTAGACCCGATGTCAGTCTCGAGAAAGGGAAAGTTGTCGAATGGACTACAGTTGAGTTTTGAAAATGTGTCGAGTTTTGAAATTTTTCCAGAAATAAAGTTGAAACCTCAAAGTTCCCTCTATATCCTCCTTCCAAACAAGTTTGACAGAAGCAGGTTAATGACTCCATTTACCCAATACAGGCACTTGGTCTACTATTCTTCTCGTCCCACAAGGAGATGAGATCCCTATTTGGAGCCTATGTTGGAATGTATTATTTTATTTTTTATACACTTGGTTCAAAGGTTGGAGCCTCCCTTCTTTCTAAATAAGTAAGAGGTTATAATTAAGCCCAAAAACTGGATTTCAGGATCTCACGTATTTCATGATGTACCTACCAAGCCCCGGTATTTCGACGTGCAAAGTAGCAATAAGGTTTAGTTCTAACCATCGTTATTGAGCCTCTAAGGAACGATCGTTTGATGTCATCACCTTGTGCTCTCGCATTTCGGGAGTTACTCGTCGAACACTTTCCGAACCTCTGAGACGCGAAGTTGCAAAGTCTTTTCAAATCACTCAGGTAAATATCAAGAGTAATGTTTTTAAACCGTAGTTAGTATCTTTCGTAATTTTGCGACTCGACGATTCTTGCCTTAAAACGCAACACCTTTGTAAATCCAATCCCCAAAGTCGTGATATTCATTAATTAATATGGGTTAGTTAAAATATTAAGTTAAATCACAAATTATAAATAGTTTCTCACCATCGCGACTTCGGGCTTTTGGGTCTCAAAGGCTAGAAGCGAAATCGTCCGATACAACGAGTGCCGAAAAGGGGATAAATGACTAAAAGCATGAAATTAAAGGAGCTAAGATGGATTAATTAATGGCTTGAGTAACTTTTAACTATACAATCTACAGATGAAGCTTTTAACGTTTCTTCTCTTTGTCAAGTTACGAGTTGTCAAATATTTATGGAATTTATTTGAATTTCATTGAAGTGATTCACAATAAGATCCCACTTATTCGCTAAAATATTTCCATTAAATCATTTAACCGTTATGTCGATGAGGACTGGCACGATTTTAAGTGTTTAAGCAGAGGGTTTTCTTTCATTATCTCAACTTTCCTTTCTATTGTGCGCATAACTATTTCACCAGGATAACTTCTGTCTATGTTTTCAATTTTTTGTGACAGAGGATCTAATTGCAAGGTCATACACCATGGCTCCATGAAAATCACCCAAGGAAGTCATCGAGAGCTCAGGCCACGATTAAGATATTGTTTCTAATACTTCGCCTCAAAGTATAAATACTATTAAAACATGGACGTGTATTTCCAATGTTCTGTAGGTTGAGGTGATAAATTGCTTGGATGATTCTTGTGATGAGGAGAACGATGACATGTCCACAAAATACAAAATCGTTGCTCAAGCGGAGATGCAAAAAATAGCAGCAAGGCCACGACTTCTAACCTATTATGATATGGTCAGATGGGCACTGGACCATGTAGACCTCCTGACCAGAACGATTTTCAATGAACAAAGGGAAGCAGATGGGTCTTTCAGACTAGAGCACCTACAGGCAATGTATAAATTGTCACCCACTCCAAATTGTATTTACAATACCAAATTCCTAGAGGAGTTCAAAAAGAAGGAATGTGAGCAATTCAAGAAAATTTTATCCAATCTAATCAAAGATTGGGTTTCACACCCCGCGAAATTCAGGGCCGATACTAATGGAATTTATTCAATCTCCTCTTTAGAGCCATAGTTCAAGTATGTAGTAATGATGGCCTGTAGACTGTACGGGAAGGAAGACACAACTCACTTTTTCCTCCCATAGGTGCCGCTCATTTATACAGTCGCTGAAGGTTTTTCTTTTGATTGGGCCAAACTGATGTCGGATAGTCTCACCAGTCAAATTACTGAATATCGAGTGCAGAAAGCTAGCGGGAGAACATCTTCATTCTTTATGTCTGCCTACATCATGGATGCTATTTCCTTCATGACACCTTTCCCATTGATGAGCTGGAGCTAGACTCCATCTGATGCTGAGCCTATCCATGTCTACCACTCGAAGCTTTGGGAGGATAAGGCCAAAGATTTCATCTATGAGATTTTTAACTGGGTAATGGTACCAATGCATGTTTCTATCTTTGGCCATCCACCTCCCCGAATTTTAGATAACATCATGGCCAACCTGAGTAATGTAGCAGATTGGTATATAGAAGTAGAGTATTCATACATCAGGGTTTTTGGCACCTCTGTTCCCCCCATGTTTTTTCGTTATTTCTACCAGATAAGATAATATGCCACGAGATCGCCAGGCAAGCCGTGCTTGGTGGAATAAGCAAGGAGCTCAGAGGACTATCGAAGAAGGTATGGCCACCCTTCCCCATTCACATTGGGTCATACACTTTATTAGATTTTTTCCATTCCAAAGCTGAGGCCACGACCTTGGAGGAAATGAAGTTGGTGAACATTGAGTTCAAAAAGCATGACCCAAATAAGGTTGTGAGTAATCACTTGGCGAATTGTGGCATGAAGAGATACAAACATGAGGATTCACCCCATGATGAAATATTCTGAGGTGCAAGGTCCTAATCTGAAGTCTTAAGCCAGATTCAGGCCTTGCCACCCAAAGATATGGCTGACCTCCTCAAATTCAAGGAGCATCGGAAGAGTTGCCTACCCCTAATCTTACAGGTCAAAACCCCAAAGTTTCTAGACGTATAGTAGGCAGAAGCCAAAGGCTCAAATAACTTTGAATTTCATGTAAAATATTTACGACATTTATTTGAATTTCATTGAAGTGATTGACAATAAGATCCCACTTATTCACTAAAATCTTTCCGTTAAATCGTTTAACCATTCTGGTGATGAGAACTGGCACGATTTTAAGTGTTTAAGAAGAGAGTTTTCTTTCATTATCTCAAATTCCATTTCTATTGTTTGCAGAGCTATTTCACCAGGATAACTTCTGTCTGTGTTTTCAATTTTTTGTGACAGGGGATCTAATTGCAAGGTCATACACCATGGCTCCACGAAAAGCGCCCAAGGTATTCATTGAGAGCTTAGGCCAAGGTTTAGATATTGTTTATGATACTTCACCTCGAAGTATAAATACTATTAAAACATGGATGCATATTTCCAATGTTCTGCAGCTCGAGGTGATAAATTGCTCGGATGATTCCTGCGATGAGGAGAATGATGACATGTCCACAAAATACAAAATCGTTGCTCAAGCGGAGATGCACAAAATAGCAGCAAGGCCAAAGCTTCTCCCCTATTATGATATGGTCAGATGGGCACTGGACCATGTAGACCTCTTGACAAGAATGATTTTCAACAAACAAAGGGAAGCAGTCAGGTCTTTCAGACTAGATCACCTACAGGCAATGTATAAATTGTCACCCACTCCAAATCGTATTTACAATACCAAATTCCTATAGGATTTCAAAAAGAAAGAATGCAAGCAGTTCGGGAAAAAATTATCCGATCTAATCAAATACTAGGTTTCACACCCCACAAAATTCAGGGCTGATACTAATGAAATTTATTCAATCTCCTCTTTAGAGCCACAGTTCAAGTATGTAGCGATGATGGCCTATAGACTGTATGAGAATGAAGACATAGCTCACTTTTTCCTCCCATGGGTGTCGCTCATTTATACAGTCGCTGAAGGTTTTTCTTTCGATTGGGCCAAACTAATGTCGGACAGTCTCACCAGTCGAATTACTGAATATTGAGCATAGAAAGACAGCGGGAGAACATCTTCATTCTTTATGTCTGTCTACATCATGGACGTTATTTTCTTCATGACACCTTTCCCATTGATGATCTGGAGCTGGACTCCATCTAATGCTGAGCCTCTCCATGTCTACCACTCAAATCTTTGGGAGGATAAGGCCAAAGATTTCATCTACGATATTTTTAACTGGGTAATGGTACCGATGCATGTTTCTATCTTTGGCCATCCACCTCCCTGAATTTTAGATAACATCACATCTAAGCTGAGTAATGTAGCAGATTGGTATATAGAAGTAGAGTATTCATACATCAGGGTTTTCGGCACCTCCATTCCCCCCCATGTTTTTATGTTATTTCTACTAGATAAGCTAATATGCCTCGAGATCGCCAGGCAAGTCGTGCTTGGTGGAATAAGAAAGGATCTTAAAGGACTATCGAAGAAGGTATGGCCACCCTTCCCCATTCACATTGGGTCATACTCTTTATTATATTTTGTCCATGCCAAAGCTAAGGCCACGACCTTGAAGGAAATGAAGTTGGTGAACATTCAGTTCAAAAAGAATGACCCAAATAAGGTTGTGAGTAATCACTTGGCGAATTGTGTCCTGAAGAGATACGAACATGAGGATTCACCCCATGATGAAATCTTCTGAGGTGTGAGGTCCTAATCTGAAGTATTGAGATATATTCAAGCCTTTCCACCTGAAGATATGGCTGATTTCCTCAAATTCAAGGAGCATAGGAAGAGTTTTGTCCCCCTAATATTACAGAGAAAAACCCTAAAGTTTCCAAATGTAAAGCAGGTAGAAGCCAAAGGCTCAAAGAACTCAAGTCTTGGCAAGGGGAAAAATAAAGAAGGGACAGAAAAAAAGGATGCCTCAGAACAGGGGGGCGAAATCCCTGATCGAGGAGAGAAAAACCTAGAGGCAGTTGTGCCAGGCAAGCGGGTACTAAGTCAAGCTGAGATACCCTCGCAAAAGGCAGGTGACACCTCACCGAACACATCAAAATAACTGGTCACAGACACTACCCCTAAACAATCATCCAAGGAAATCGACAGTCCAATTGTTGTTATCACACCCTTACAATTCACAAAGGGGAATCTTGATGCAAGATGGATTTTCAATGAAGAGTTAACACCCATTTTCATGGAAGAGTTACCTCCAAACTATTTTTTCTTTGATAATAAAAGGAAGGTCGTAGTAAAACGAGAATCGTATCAAAAAGCAGACGCAGTGGCTAAAATGTTTAAAATCCTTACATAAGGAAAGGTCGTGGAAGAGGAGGAATTCATAGATGAGATAGCAAGAACACTGGGGGCTTATGCTACAGCCAATCAGTACTCAGTCAGAACTTTGAAAGCCTAGTTGAAATGAAAGAACCTCTTGATTGGTAAGTTGGAAGCTAAGGTAGCTATGACGGAAGCAAATGCCAGGGATGAGGTGAGAAAAAGCCTCAAGTAATCCTGAATAGATGATCTGTAGGAGATCGAGAAGCTTAGATATGACCTTGAGCAGGTGCGTCAGTCGGTGCAAATACACCAAATGCAGGTAATCCAATAGGAGCAGAAAATTATACAGTTACAATCAAAATTGGATGTTGCCGAAAACCAGGTTTTAAACATAAAGGTTTTTCAAGCCCAATCTATCGAAATCCGATAGAAGGTATTAGCATCTCAAGAATACTTTCTTGCAAAAGTGGGAACCATTCAACATCACTTTCAAATGATAGATCAAATGCTAGAATATATCTCTTTATGAGAAAGAGAAGCTGGGGCGGCTCGGGTTGCTTTCCAGGATGATGTGATAGCCACAACAAACATAGATTCGGTTAGTAGCTCCAAATTATCCATCGCATAACAAGCCAGAGGGAATATCTTATTAAAGGCTTGGGAGCAGAATATATCAAAGAGCAGGAGAAGAGCTAAGGAGGTGAGAAATTCTTGTGAAGAAAAATTCTCCTTGATAAATAAAGCTTTTCTAGACCTTGATAAGGAAGGAAGTGTTGGGACGTTGGGAAAAATCAATATAGAAAAACAACTGATAGATATCAAGGAAAATGTAGAAAAGGAGCGAGTTTAAATATCCCAGATAAGCCAGGTTGATATGGTCCAAGTGGACAAATGGCTAGTACAGCCAAGTCTACAATTGCGTTCTATCATCATGGAAGACTGACAAATGGGAAAAAGGTTGCCACAGTTGGCGAAGAGTTGTTACACCCATGGATGATTTTAGGGGCTAAATTTCGCTCATGGGCTAATTTTCCATGGTTTTTCCAAAAACGAGATTCACTATTTTAAAAATGATTCGCCCAAATTCTATAGGATAAAATTATTTTACCTTAAAAGTCGCCAAAATTTTATAAAACTATATAAAATACTTATAAATTTGAATATTTAAAAAAAATATTGCCAAACATTTATAGTTGACATATAAAGGATTAGTAATATTTGCCAAGGTTTCTACATTTTGAAATAAATTTCCATCCTTAAAATCATCCCTGGGTACACCTTTGAGGCCAACAACCAAGCAGAGCCTTCCAGGTTGATAGCCCAGTTGGTTGAAAGGTGTGTCAATTGCATTGAGCAGGTGAAAGGGTAGGCTTCTGGTGTTAAATGATGACAGGCATTATTCTATTCTATTTCTGGGTACAAGGGAGCAAAGAAAGGAAAGTGTTCCGTCTGCATGGGGGAAGACAAAGAGAGAGGAAATGAAACACTTCCTTTCCCCAATTGTAATCAAAGGTTTCTAGAATGAATGGAATTTGAAATTTTTTTAGGCTTGTATAAATAGGCATTTTGAAAACAAACAAAAGGGGGGGCTTTTTCTTTTTTGGTAGATTGTAATAGAGAAATTTTCTATCGCCAAGAATTAATACAAAGCAAATTGAAGACTCCATATTATGCCAATATTGAGTTATGTGTTTTCTTATGTTATTTCATTCTTCATGACATTTTTATATGCATCTTTGATGAATGCTTTGACTGCAATTTGCATTGGTACAACCTCTATTGTGGCAATCATGTTTTAGTTATCAAATTATTCGCAACTTTTCCTCTGCATCAGCTATTAGCAGGTACAAGACCTATAGATTACTTAGATCACTATATTTTATCCTTCATTAAAGTGTTTCTCTTATTTTTATTCCTCTGTTACAGTGTGAGATTCCTCTCGAAATGATGCCTCACATTGTTTGACATCTCTATGTTTTTCTTTCGCTTCATACATGGTTCCAAATTTTTAACTCAGTTATGGAAAATGGCCTTCAGTTTGTTAAACTACTAATTTGTCTCACAGGATTTTTTCTCTCGTATAAATAAAAAAATTGAATCAACAACTTAAACAATAGCCTCTTAAATTTTTATTCCTTAAATGACTATCCCTATTGCAAGGCAACCTCACATGGAACCCAGCCTCTCAGACCAAAGCATCATCGCCTTAAACCTCTTTGACACTATCCTAAGAACTGCAACCACCCGGGTCAAACTCAAACATTCGTGGGCAGCCATTGAACGAGACATAACCACTCAAGAACAAGTGGAAGTTAGACACCGACAACTTAGAAATCAACTATAGTTTCTCTTCCAGTTGTTTGCTCCTTCCCTTATCTTTTACCCTTTTCTGGATGCCTAGACTCTATACTTCCTAGCCTTAAGTACAAACTCTGGAACAACAGTGTGGATGCCAAACACTCCAAAATCCCAAAAAGGAGAAATCTGAGCCGTCCATCCGTCGAGGTTTGAGGACTATCGATTTGACACTTGGGTGTATTTGTCAATTCGGAGATTCGAGAAATTTGTGGAAAAGTGTTGTGGAGAAACTTCTGAAGCCACCAGTGTAAAAGAAGTGTAGATTCGTCAATCCGACAGTGGAATGAGAACCGTCAGATCTGCCTTTTTCGGTGATTGGATCTTTGTGAGTGGTATGTGCATTGGGTATGTTCATAAAATTGTTGAAGCCGAATCCCCATGGAAAGTTAGAGTCGTTGATCCCAGTTCCTATTGAGGACCATTAATTTTGCTTCCCATTGTTTTAGTAGTTCACAAAATTTGTGTATTCAGGGAGTTGATGGGTAAGAAAGTTAGAGATCTTCGAAGATCAAAGAACTTCTTCTATTTCAAGTAATCATCATATAATACCTTTACCATCTCAGACATTGAAAAGAAATTATTTTGAAACTCTATCTCATTCTGATACATTCCTTCTTCAGATTCCATCTTCTCACTTTGAGATGCCCTCTTTCTCAATCCAATATCAGGATCCCCTTATACAAGATCCCCTTCACCATGAATTATCTTTTCCAAGATAATCATGCAAAATCAAACAACCAACTATCAAACTGCTCTAATACCACTTGATCCAAAAATGATCTTTAAAAGACTTGGTTGAGCTTTAAACATGTGTTAAATTACCATTAAAAAAATTAAATGAGGAAGGAGATATTAATGAAATAATGTTGCAGCCATCATAAATAATACAAAATAGAAAGTAAAAATTAATAACAACAAACCATAACGCCAATATTGTTAACGGATTTCGACAAGATTGCCTACATCTATGGGCCTTTGTATCAGTTGGGGGTGGGGGGGGGGGGGCATTCTTATTAATATTCAATGCTGCAAAATTACATCAGAAGTATCTCAGATGGATTACAAACTAGTCCAGTTGTGTTCTTCTTGACGTCAAGAATCCAACACAACTGGCATCACCGAAAAACGTTGAGCGTAGCTCCCGAAAATGGCCTCCAAAGTTTGCTTCCTCAATGGCTTCCCTGCATAAAATTGGCGTAGTATTTACACTTCCTCATCATTCTATTTCCCCGGACTGTCGAAAATTCTTGGTTTATATAATATTTGAGTTGGGGTTCACCTACCAACTTCTCCCCAAGATTTGGCCTCAAAAAGGGCTCCAAATCCCCCCAAAATTGCCAAAATCCACCAAAATCAGCATTAAAATCATTAAAATCCATATAATATAGTTTAAAACCCAAAAACTTGGCAAATTGGGCACCAACCCCCTTTCTCTAGGCTCCTGGTCATATGGGCGCACCATGTGTCTAGGGCCTAGGCTAAACAGTTAGGCTGCCCCCAACTTGTTGGCACCTTTTCGCGTGAATTGTTACCATATGGCCATGGCTAGGTGCCCAAGGGTCATCCACACTAATCCTCTCATGCTAGCTCCTTGTCCATGGGCCCTGGTTGGTTGGGATAACCCCCGTCGACCAGGATTATCCCAAAAAATGTGCACTAACCCACAAAAAAAACTTTATTTTCGTCATAGGAACTAAGACCCATCGTATAGCCTGGTCAGTTGGCGTTGGTTGGCTAGACCATTTCCCATGCTCGGAGGTCGAGGGTTCGATTCTGCCAGAGGTGCAACAAAATTTTGAACCAACCCACATTGGCTATATCCTGAGTGCCACATGGAAACCTATGATTGGGCCATGTGTTTCCTATGGATTGGCCACCGTACACATAGTCAGCTGCCTAGTGGACTGCCACTTCAACCTGCCAACATGTATTCCTAGTTAGCGTCGTACGACATGTGTCAATCCAAGATCCTTCCACCTAACACCACATCACTCTGTTATACTATACAGTGAGCCGCTCAATTAGCGCCATGTCACTACCACTTGTCATCCATACTTCCATCTGTTAGACTATCATTGGGCCATGTCAGCATCTGTACAGTCCACATGACAAATCCATACTATGCCAACTTCACCTGAAAATTCCAAAAATGAGTGACATGTGTCATCTCCTGGTGTTGCCACGTGTCCCTATTGACATCATCATGATGTTAGCTAACACATCATGCTGACGTACAACAGATGTCAGTAGTATCGCTTGTTGACAGTTGACTTTGACTTTTTAATACTTTTTTTCATGTTTGGGAAATTGATCAGAACATGATAACTTTCACATATAATGTCCATCTTTTCAAAAACATATATGGTAGGAATCGATGCGACGATCCTGACACAATGGTGTCGGTTTCATCTCATTCTTAGAAATTTGATTTTTAGGCCTTCCTGGATCCATTTTGGATCATGCCTCCCCACTAAGACATTTTGGTCCTCCAAAAGGATATTAACTAATCATCAAGTGCAGGATAGGCCTCCGCACTTGTCCTTTGTATTTAAAAATTGTCTTGTGCACATGTCGCATCATAATCAATTGAAAAACAACCATGACAACTGAAAGAATATTGTTAGCCACTTGAACTTGTTCACATCTTCTTGAATCTACTACCATCCATGTAGACAACATTAGAAATGAAAACATCATAAATATGAATGAAAATGAACTAATATGTTTGATTTTCTTGCACGACATTAACTTATCTTGAAGCACAGTATGATTGAACTTCCATTCTACAACCATCTCATGTTCATGCTTAAGATCAACTTCTTTACTTGGAAAAATTATAGGTTCGTTTCTTAGATAGGTTGATTTCCTTAATTGTTCCAATGTTTGAAGAGATTGATTTGCTTTTATGTGATGAGCATGTACAACATATTCATTTCCTTCTCTAGTTAAGTGATATTGGTTTTGTTCCCTATAGAAGATTGTTTTGCGATCATATAAGTAAGGGCTTCCTAAGACCATTCCACATGTTTCTAGTGGCACCACATCACATGTTAATTCATCCACATACTTAGATGAAATTGAAAATTTTATGATACATTGATTTATTATGGGAAATTTGTGATCTATTCTTATCTAATTAAGTGAATAGGGTTTGTGATGCATATTAGTGTTTAATCCCAATTTATTAACCACTTCCTCTGAAATTAAGCTAGATTGAGATCCAATATATATCAATGTATCGATCTTAGTATGTTTCATTATGACCCTTATATGAAACAATTTACTTCTAGAATCATATCCATCACCAATTTTACCTGACAAACCAATTGTTGTGATCTTAGTCTCATCACCTTAATCATACCCAAAGTCTATTGGTCATGTTGTTGCTGCAAATGTTTGCCTCCCTTTCCTCTCTTTGAACAAATTTGGTCTCTTCTCTGGATGCAATTGCTAGAAATGGTCATCATCGTGCCCTTATTTCTTGCAATACTTGCAAGAGATATTATCTTCCTTCATTGTTGTTGAATTTGCTTTATTTCCATTCCCCTTTCTTTTGTCTTCTTTCCTTGAAGACAATTCCCATGATACACCAACTCATGTTTTCCCTGCTTCAATATACGTTTCTTCAATAGAAACCTCATCAAGATTAGTAGGTCCAAACATACATACATTGTTACAAATATGTGCAGGTAAACCTACTATATACTTCATAAGAGTTTCTTGTGTATGTAATGGAATATTTAACATTAATGCCATCTTACGAAATTCATCTGTGTATTCTTGCACCATTTTTCCTTTCCTTAGTTTAAGAATTTTCCATTCAATTAAATCCTTTTCCTTATAACCCAAAGGATAAAACTGCTTTCTAAGTGCAAAAAAAAAATCTTTGCATGATGGAAATACATTACCAACTTGTTGAGTACCATATTGCAACTTACTCTTCCACTAGATGAGTGTTGTGCCTACAAGACGAAGAGATACCAATTTTATTTGAGTTGCCTCATATTTGATTTGTTGCAAACTGCAATAAACTTCCATCTATCTGGCCCAATTATCAAGCCTCTCGTCATTGATTTCCCCATCATACATGGGAAATTTGAATTTTACATCAAGCTTAAGTAATGGCATATCATGCTTATGTTTATGAGAATGTTTTCTTGTGGTAGAAGTTGAACTTGTACTTGAAGAAGAAGAAGACGATGGAGATGAAGGAGGTGAAGGAGGAGGCTTAGGAGGGTCCTTTCCTTATTCACTTTTGTCTCTTTTTGATGATTCCCCTTGAAAAGTCATCTTCTGTTCCAAGTAATCATCATATAATACCTTTACCATCTCATAGATGGTGAAGAAATTCTTTTGAAATTCTATCTTGTTCTGAAATATTCCTTCTTCAGATGCCACCTTCTCACTTTGATATGCCCTCTTTCTCAATCCAATCTGAGGATCCCCTTCTACAAGATTTCCTTCACCACAACTCATCTTTTCCATCGTAATGATCGAAACTCAAACAACCAACTATCAACCTGCTCTAATACCACTTGATCCGAAAATGATCTTTAAAAGACTTGGTTGAGTTTTAAGCATGTGTTAAATTACCAGTCAAAATCTTAAATGAGGAAGGAGATCTTAATGAAATAATGTTGCATCCATCATAAAGAATACCAAAAATAAATTAAACTTTAAGAAAAGAAAACCATAACGCCAATATTGTTAACAAAGTTCGGTAATATTTCCTATCTCTCTGGGCCTTTGTTTTAGTGGGGGAGGATTTATTATTAATCTTCAATGCTACAAAATTACATCAGAAGTATCTCAAATGGATTACAAACTCATCTCTTTGTGTTCTTATCGACCTCAAGAATCCAACACAACTGACGACAATGAAAAATGTTGAGCATAGCTCCCGAAAATGGCCGCCAAAGATTGCTTCTTCAATGGCTTCCCTGCATAAAAATGCTTTAGGATTTACAATTCCTCATCATTTTGCTAACCCCGACTGTCAAAAAATACTTGGTTTATATAGGATTTGAGTTGGGGTTCACATCCCAACTTCCCTCCAATATTTGGCCTCAAAAAGGTCTCCAGATCCCCCCAAAATGGCCAAAATCCACCAAAATCAACATTAAAATCAGTAAAATCCATATAATAAGGTTTAAAAACCCAAAAACTGGGAAATTGGGCACCAGTCCCCTTTCTTCGAGCTCCTATTCATATGGTTGCACCATGTGTACAAGCCATGGGATAAATAGTTAGGCTGCCCCCAACTTGTTGGCACCCGGTTGCGGGAAATGTTGCCATATGGCCATGGCTAGGCACCCAAGTGTCATCTGCACTAATCCTCTAGTGCTAGCTCCTTGTCCATGGGCTCTTGTCAGTCGAGCTATCCCCCGCCGACCGGGGCTTATCTCAAAAACTAAGCACTAAACCATAACAAAACCTTTGTTTCCTTCATAGAGGTTAAGACCCATCGTATATCCCGATAGGTTGGCACTTGTTTGTTAGACCGTTGCCCATGCTAGAAGGTCGAGGGTTTGATTCTGCTGGAGGTGCAAAAAAATTTTGAACCGGCCTGCATTGGCCATATCTGGGGTGCCACATGGAACCCTATGATTGGGCCACATTTTTCCTCTGGATTGGCCATCGTACACACAGTCGGCTACCTAGTGGACCACCACTTCAACCTACCAACACATCTACCCAATCAACGTCGTATGACACATGTCAAGCCCAGAGCCTGCCACATCACTCTGTTGTACTATACAGTTAGTCACTAGTTCAGTGCTACATCACTACCACCTATCATCCATAATGCCACATGTTGGTTTGTCATTGGTCCATGTCATCATATGCACTACCACGTCAGCATCCATACAGTCCACGTGTCAAATCCGTACAGTCCCAACTGAGCCTAAAAATGCCAAAAATGAGTGAGACATGTCACCTCCTGGTGCTTCCATGTGTCCCTGTTGATGGCATCATGATGTCATACTGATGTACTATTGACGTAATCATGACATCATGTTGACCTACTATTGATGTCAGCAGTATGACCTATTGACTTTGACTTTTTTTTACTTTTTTGCCTGTTTGGAAAATCGATCAGAACGCGATAGCTTTCGCATACAGTGTCTATTTTCAGAAAAACAAATATATGGCCATAATTGGGGCGACGAGGTCGACGCAATGGCTCTGTTTTTTTTTTTATTCTGATAAATTTGATTTTTAGGCCTTCATGGATCCATTTTGGATCAGAAATAGAGAGATGTTCTTAGCGCTTGGTCAGAATCCTTGGTCACCTGAGGAGTTGGCCAGAGAAAAGGGGCTAAGGCCAAATTTGATTTAAAAGAGGAAAGGGGATTAGACATAAAGCGTATATGGGTTCATTCTTGGACCTGCACATGGAAATTTAAGGACCTGTGTATAAGATTTTGGGGGCTCAACATTGCTCAAAGAGATGATTTGGCTTCTGATTGTGAATGATCCTAGATCGAGAGGTCGCACGGACCCTGGGAGAGGGTGGGGTCTATATCAGAAAATTTTGAGAGGGAATATTCCTCGATACCATTTGTTCAAAGTTGTGATAGTTACCTAATTTTTGAAACCTCGAGTGACCAGTTCCGATGGTATCGAAATGGAATATTCTTTGATACCCTCGGGTGGGAGCGGTGAAGCTTACCTAATTTTTTGAACTATGAATGAAAAGCTTTGCTGCTATCGAAAAGGAATATTCTTCGTTACTCTCTTTTTCGGAGATCCATTTGAGCCTAATTATTTAGTAGTTCAAATATAAACCTCTGATGGATAATCCATATTTATTCTGATTTGAAGATCAACAGTGTAGATTGCCCCGTAGGCAAAACTGTTCCACAATGTCAAAAAAAACAAGTTTAGAGCAATTTTTTTTATTTTGGCCATAATTGGAGAATATTAAGTTAGATTTTAATGAAACTTATGGGTTTGATCCACGAGACGAGTTCTACGAAAGTGGTTTTGGATCATTTTTTCATTGATGCCAATGGTTTGATTATTTTGATGTCAAAGGATTGATGTCAAGTGATCGAGTGATTAATTGATGTCAAGTGATTAATTGATGTCAATGGATTGATTGATTGATAAACAATGTATATGTATTATCCTTGATGAGAATGATAAATGTCAAGTGGAAACCAATCTATGAAGATGGATCAAGATGCATAGATGAAGATGGATCAATGAGTTTTCATTGATACATGATGAAGATGTATTCTTTTATATATTATGCATAGTTTTATGACTCATTATAATCTTATCATGATTAATAAGAAGTACAAATGGATGAACTCCAAAGTGGTCCCCTTATGGTGAAAGTCCTCACAGGAAGACGCTTTGCAGATTGAGTTATCCAAGAAGAATGGTTGAAGGACCCATGCTTGTATGTGGAATAGTGATATTAAGATCAATAAAGTTGTTGGTGAAACCATCCTAGATGGATAATGCTTGTCATGTCATTTCCAGTGGTATGTGGAATGTCACATAACTCCTCTTGGTTTGAGAGTTATGGCCCTATGAAGATGAAGGACCCCCATATGAAGGCTTGAAGCCCCCAAGGTCAAAGAAGTCAAAGTGACCTAAAAGAAGAAATCATTATTTAAATGATAAAGTAAAGTGACAAAGTCAAAGTGGATTATTTAAATAATAAAGAGATGTGACAAAATTAAGAAGGAATGTTTAAAGGATAAAGTATTGGAGAACTTTCTATTTATGGAAAGTGGTTAACCCTAAAATAAGGAAAATAGGTTAAGTGACCTAGAAATGGGTTAAGTAACCTAGAAATGGGTCAAGTGACCTAGAGGATGAAAGTATAAATAAGATAGCTATGGACTCTTGAAAAACATCCTTTTTGTGGATCAATGGAGAGCTTCTTGGGAGATTAACTTTTGGAGTATTGATGGAGAGCTTCTTATGAGAGATTCTTGTGAGAGCATATTTGGTGTGAATCTCTTAAGCATGATTGAAGATATATTATGAGAAAGAGAGTGTGAGGAGGATCTCATGGACACATCAAAGTTTTAGCAATGTCAGAGATCTTGACGACAAAAGTATCGGAGCTTCAGAAACCCTAGTTTCTGAGGTGTACACAGGTTGTAATGGGCTAGGGTGCATACATACGCGGGTTGTATCAGAACATGGCATGTACAGTGGATGGAATGATGAAGACTTATGTTTGAGCTGGTGCCAATATCTTGGATGATGAGGCAGGTTCCAGATCTGCATTCTATGGGCTCATATCTGCCACTGAGACACTGGTATGCTTATAGTATTTTTTTGATGGATACTATTGTTTGATGTCTTGTGAATGCTTAGGAAATTATTTGTATGGCTTCTATGATGTGGTTTAGTTTGGTTGATTTGGTTGATGGAGTAAGAAGTAATCGTGGGATCGCAGCCCCTTCTTGGGTCCTTTTCGAGATTTGGGATTATGTAATGGGTATGGGATGTCGCCCCATGGGTTTACCCATGTTTAGGCCTATTTTGTAAAGTATAAATAGATGTATAGGAAATGTAAGAAGAGAGAAGTTACAAATGGCTAAGTGCTAGATCTATGTGATTGAAGGATTGTAAGTGCTATGTGCATACTGTGTGAGACTTGCAGAGCTACGTGCAAGTAATTGTAAGAAGGCTTGTTGTTGTACCCTAACTTGAAGAAGGAGGATATGGTGGAGTGCATGCGGATATCCTGTCTTCTGCAGAGTAGGATTTTGATGCTATATGCCTGTAAGAAGATTGACAAAAGATAATAAAGAAGAAGAGTTGGTGGACGTAGCCCCAGGGTGGGGGTGAACAATGTACATGTTGTGTTGATATTCTTTGTGCCATATGTTGATGTGTTTATGTATTTATTTGCTAAGTGATTTGATATAGATGGATAGATATGGTTATGCTTTGTGTTAATGATGCATATGAATGCTATATCTGAACTATTTCTTTATGCTAAGTGCCTAGATATGTTAGATCTG